>QDHC01002768.1:1983269-2006973 GCA_013186455.1 Papilio dardanus tibullus | reverse complement strand
CCTTAGATTCGTTCATTAAAAACAAAGAACGATAATTTGTCGATTAGAATTCCATTTCGCGAGTTGCCCAAAGTTCCAAGTCTTGGTCTTTAATTGGCTTATTCTAAATATCTACATGATAATATAAATAATAGATACCTTATTTTTTCATTGGCGTTATTAGTGGTTACTTTGGTAAAAGGTGCTGGTTTGTTCCAGTCCCAGAAATAGAGTTCATTGAATGTTGCTATCACTAGCAGTTGTTCCCGCGGATGGAATGCTATAGAGGCTATGACAGTCTCAGTACGTACATTCCAAACTTCGCTACCACCCTACGAAGATAAATTATATAAACAACAAATAATAAAACTATAAATTATTAATACAATATAACAATCTTATAAATAATTGACCAATATAGACTTAATCATACAACGAAAACCACAAACACCACAAGTACATTTCCCATATCAAACAAAATTAAATATAGTATGCGGATGATAGCATACTATTTATTTTTACGTATAGTTACGTACATTTCACTTAGGTATACATTCAATAACGTAATAATAATAAATTCAAATATTTGACCACATCATTCATCTAAAGAAATACACATTTATAAAAATAAATGTTTAAGTACTTACACTAGAGATATCCCACACTCTCACTTGCCCTCCGAGACAGCCGCTGCCGATGAGTTGTGGGTGTGAGGGATGGAATGCAATGCACCAAGGTGTTCTCGGGTGACCTTTAAGTATGCGCACATGTTTGCCGCTTGCCAACTCCGAAACATAAATGTTATGATTACCATGAGTCGATGCAACTTTCGTTCTAAAAAGAAAAATACTACTTTTGAATTGTTCTATTTTTTATTAGAAAGCGGAGAAAACCAAGAACAATATATATGCAACAGATAAACAGACATCGTGTGTGTCAGGAGGTCAAGAGGTTGGCCGAGAGGGATTGGAAATTGTTCCATCAATAAGAACTCAAGAACTACTAGGCCGATTTAAGAAATTCTTTCACCATTAGAAAGCTACATTATCCCCGAGTAACATAGGTTATATTATTTAATTCCACGCGGACGAAGTCCCGCACAACAGCTAGTTATTAGTAACTCGAGAGTTATAATCAGAAAATATACACCAAATATCTGTACTTGTACGAAACCTTTAGCGAAAACAATAATAATCTGGACACCTACAAAAAAAATCTAAACCAACATTATTATTTGCAACTCGTTGATTACTTACAACTGTGTGTCATCTCAAACAATTTTATCACCAAGTGGATAAGAAGTTGCATGAATCTATAAATATCAATGTAGTACAAGTAACCAATGAGTTGTCAAGCTTAGGTTCACATTACATAATATGAAACTAAGTTATAGTAATTTTACAATGTATTTTTACTTTTTTTATATTATATAACCATATCATTAGTGAATCATACATTTAGATTCATAGTTACTACATAATAAAGTGTAGTTACCTACAACACATGACAACAACCAACCCATGGTTGTCGCCTGCTGATGATTTAAACTAAAGTTAGGTTGGTGCGATTTACGATTAATTCGAAGAAGTTTCTATATGTATTTTATTCTCTAGAGGGGCAGCTGCCGCCCCCCTGCCTGCCCCATACTACGCCCATGTTCCAACCTATGAAACTATTTGATACTACTTACCCATCAGGGCTGAACACCATAAGAAAGGTGGATCTTGGGTAACCTGGCAGTTCGCAGCGCTGTAAAAAAGTATATAATTCACAAAGTACTCTTGTAGTATTGTATTAAGTATTAACCTATGCTGTTATAGGTGCTAGGTTATAGTTTGTCAATAACTACAATCATAACATATATATACAAGAGAGATACACATGTATAAAATAATAAATAAAAAACAATTTTTTAAGTAGTTAATGATGATTAACAAATTTAAATTGGTAGCTGTGTCATAATTTAATCAAACTGCTATTTATATTTTCATTGTATGTAAACTTTTAGTATTGCGGCCAAAGCAAGTACAACAATGTATGTTATAAATCCACCAATCCAGCCTAAAATGCCTACATATGCATGGCAGTTGGAAGACTAAAGTTGCATTGTTGATTCCGTTTTGGAACATAAGTCATAAAAGAACAGTATGTGCTTATATTCTGAGAAGTACTTCATTATAATGACATTAATCAGTAAGAATGCAGAAGTTCATAATAACTTACCCGAATCTTGAGAGGTTTTTGAACAAGAATGTCTTCGGCAGCATTTTCTAGTACTGTTTTATTGCTGGGATAATGTATTGGTTCTATGCCTTGTTCCCTCCATTGCCAGCTGCGGGCTACATTACCAATATTTGGTGCTTCCTCTATATTATCATTTTTATATCCAAGCCATTCATTATCAATTGGATCCATTACTTCTGTGAAGAAAATAATTATAAATTGTTGACATGAAACTGTTTGTTCATCATTATTAATCTTCGGTAAAGTAAAACAAATTAAGCTTTGATAATTCTAAGTCAGCTATACCAGATGGCGATATGATAATGGTGTTCAATGTTAGAACACCAAGGAATTCATGTTGTTTTTAAGTTTTTAGATATAACATGTATTTTTCATAACCTAACAATAATATACAATTATGTGAAATCATTGAACTCACTATTTAAAATCAGCCATTTTCTTATTGGATACAAAGTACATAAGGATTAAATGGGACGTAAGAATTATTGGTAAAATTTAATAGCAATAACAGTGCATTTGATGACAAAGAGCAACTAAAATTGAAACATGACAAACACTAAAATATTGAATGAATGTTTGGTGTAATGCAAATGAGAAATCTTCGTCATGCCCAGATAAATTTTTCAGACACATTATTTTAAGGGTTACAACTCCCTACAAAAAAATGAAGTAGGTACTAAAATAAATTTGTTTCAAGTAACATAATCAGCCATCGCTCGACACTTAAATAGCGACAGGTTATCTTAAAAATGCAAGTTCTAAAATATTGTTGAGGTTATTAAAAAAATAATCGATTAAATCATTGAAAAAGGTTTGTTGTACAATCTAGACGTCGCATGTATCTAAGAAGTAATGCTATTTACCTTGATCATGTTGTAAAATGCACTTTTTGTCATTAGATGGTTATCGGAACTTGTGTTTAATAATGTTTATTTGTGTTATAATTGTTTATACCGTTTAATAATTCTGCTACGACACAAAATCCATAAACGAATTCTTGGTTTTACGGCATATATACAGCCAGCTGCGAAATGTCAAAAATTAGGGCTGCTGCGACTGCGTATTGTAGGAAAACTAACCTTACGTTATGTTTCACGCACAAATAAGTAAGTCATAGCATTTTCATAATAAAATTGTTTGTAATCGTAATCTTTTTAACTTTTTATGTAAAAAAAATACTTTTTATCTAAAAAAAATCAAGTGTTGATAGTCTTCAATGATAAAATTAATTGAAGTTGTAGAGATGAGAAGCAAAATGTGTATTCTACTAAAACTATCTTACTCGTTCCAAAAGGTTAATCAAAAGGCAGGCTTGAGCATGAGCTTCAACATTTAGGACCAAGCTCAAGTTCACATAATAGCTATCTAATGCGTAAAATAGCACGGTATCGACTTATTTAAATACCAAATATCTTTGCGGTAACTTGAGAAAAGCTGTTGTAATTAACTACAAGCTAAACCAATATATTTAGCATTATACCGGGGCTACTTCGAAACGGAATAACAAATGCGCACTGCGCAGCAGCATGCCGAGACTGCGTTTCAGGGTACTCTTGTAAAGGACACAAAAGTGCAAGTATAGGCAT
This sequence comes from Papilio dardanus tibullus, assembly GCA_013186455.1. Taxonomy (NCBI): domain Eukaryota; kingdom Metazoa; phylum Arthropoda; class Insecta; order Lepidoptera; family Papilionidae; genus Papilio; species Papilio dardanus. The sequence continues at coordinate 2,003,164 of QDHC01002768.1, read as the reverse complement.
TAGATGTTTTAACTGTAATTTGATTCTAATTTTTTTGTGTGGAAAGAATTCATGGGAAACATAATACTGAGATATATGGCTGCCCATGAAAATTAGAAAGGTTTTTGTCTTATATTTTCGTTATATATATTTTTTAATAATGTACTTAGGTAGTAAAATATTCTAACGTTTCGGTTGTTCGAATATGGAACGATATAATCACCAACGCAATTTGGGGGGGAATATTTCCTTTAAATCGAAACATTATCGCTCAGAATGAGGTAACGAGATTTTCGTCAAAAATCAAATTTGTCCGCAGTTTAGCTGACGGAATAAGTTATTTTATCCAGAAGGTTTTCTTGTACTTCAGCGTTAAAGATGTTCATCTAAAAGCTAGGCATTTTTACAAATCTTTATGTAATAAACAAACATTATAGTGCAATAGAATTTCTCGATTTTTGAAACAATTAGCGCTGAATACTTATATATTTTTATTTGTTTAATGTAAGTACATAGTTCAGAAAAACATTAGTTTTAATCTAAAATTGAGGCCATAAACCATTTCCACTGAGGCACTCTGGCAATAAGTAAAATTGAAAAGTTAATTTGTAGGTAATATTCGTGATTATAGTTAACAGTAAGTCTGACCATATGACGGGAAAAAAGTTTGAAGTCTAGGGTAGTGCGTCGTCTTAACCCTCGACTATAGATGGCTAGTTGATATAAAACGCCTTTACGTTTTCAGCCACGTAAGCAATTTACGAGGTCCAATAAGAGTGCCGCAAGCTTCTGTCAAGTCGAGCGTTTTGGTGCAGTCTGTCGGAGGGTGTCTGAGGACGTGCGCTGTGCATTAATTGCCAGCCAAGGACCCTGCAGCCCTAAGACGCCTTTGTTTTAACTTCAAATCAATTATGAAGCTGGTTCTTTATGTAATACATCCAAGGAGCTTGGTCGTTAGAGCTGTTTATTTGCTGGACCTTTTTTCAAAAAAAAATAAAACCTTTGTAAAGAAAGTATACACTTTGATATGAGAATTTTATGAATAAGTACGTATGTACTCGTTAAGAGTAAAATAAATATTTATATAGCTTAAGTAATATTTTGTTTTTGGCTTTTTGGTACGTAGTTTTAAAGTTGCAGATACTAAAAAGACAGGCGCATTTTAGGTATTACATCAAAATGGCCATCAATGTTGACTTCACTTATTATGTTGCAAGTTATGGCCAAGATTAAATAAAATAAAATAAAGAATAAAAAATAGAAGTTCGTTGCTACAGTTTGCTTAGGTATCTCGACTTAGTCATTTCATTTTGTAGCATAATAAATACAATTTCAGCCATAAAGCTTATTTAAATATTTATCGAAATCTAAAAATACATACTCGTAGAGCGAGCCCCCGCAGCCATGTTGTACGATCAATATCAGAAATTAGACCAAATCTATCTCTGTTCAGGACTTGTTCCTGCTTACGAAGTGACGCACCAGTTTTTTTTCTGAATAACTTTTTTTTTCGATCATAGACTGAGACCATACGACCGATGAAGACTGTAACTACCTATTTCTTGAAGTTCTTGAGTAGAAGAAAATTGTAAACGCTTTAAATTTCATAATTCCTATTCGTTTTATGCAATATGTGCGCATTGTTGTTTGATAAAGTTGTTATTTGCATTTATAATTACATTGTAAGTCTGCAAATGATACAATCAAAGGACTAGGAATGTTCCCGGGATGCAATGCGGTTACGAAAGGAATTGTTTCCTTTGAAGCATGCGGCTCTAGCTCATTTCTCTATTCGATTTGATGTCGGCTATATTGAGCCAGTAAACAGTAGAAATCATCCGCTGAGAATTAATAACGATATCACATTTTTTATCACAAAACATTACCTAACTACAATACAATACTTACTACTAATATCATAAATTTTTGTTACTAACTAATATCATAAATGCGAAAATTAGGATGGATTTCTTCTTCGGTCAAAACAATTTCTATTCCTAATATAGACAAATATTCCGTTCCATTTCCAACACTAGAAGTCTTAACCCAACTGAATTATTTATTTGCCTCTAATAATATCTGGTAAGAAAATCTAAGCCCCGCATCCTATAATAGATCAAGATTCAACATTCTTGGTACAACCTTTTAAAAGAACAGAAATATCTCATGTCTATCAGTAAAATTCACTTCAATTATGAGAATAAAATATTTTCACAAGAGATCAAACTATAAGCTTCTTTGTTTCAAAATATAAAGTTTAAATTAAATATAATAATCAAATCAGACTTAAGTACCTGTTAGGAGCTTTGCCGTACTAATGTTAATATCCATTTTTCCTTAAAAGTAATGTTAAATATAGTTTTATATGTTGATGTAAAACTTACGTAAATATAACAAGCCATTAAGTGTAGTTGAGCATGTGGCATATTAAACTTTAAAACACGCTTTGCTTCTAAATAATTCCACAGCTTGATAATTATGGTTGTGATTTGTTTGCTGGAGGGTGCTTTTGTGAAGGTGGTATTTTAAAAGGATCCCGCCTGTCCGTTGTAGGGGTGGCAATGAACATTGCATTTTGCAAGCATACGTACTTTACGACATTGTTGTTTTATTAGACACTCGAGATAATATCTCTTTTGTTTTTATTTTTTTATATTTTAAACGAAAACTAGGATAATAAAAATAATTATATTCTAATTTACTTTAGATTATTTCGGATAATAGTGATTAACTACAGCCAATCTAAAGCCAAAAAAATAATTGCATTTTTTCTGAAATTTTCTGTTATCAGTTCAAAAACGTGAATAAGTATACAATTTCTAAAATAATGTTACCGAAATAAAAGAGAATGGCGTTATAATTAATTTGTTTTTCCTTATAACGTTACATCTTTCTGTAACGAGTTTAAAGATATGAAATTGCGAATGCAAGCACGCGTGAAATGGCTTCCCTAACCCTTTTTTGAACAAATCCTTTAGCTTCATTCAAACCGCGGTCCCTCCGCGGGACCAATCTTACAGGATTATAGCTTTTAGATCTACTTGACCCTTAGTTATATGCCCAAAACAAACCTCCGCCTTAAATCTCTTTCTTACACGCAATATATGTCATTATTTAAACAATAATACTTACTTAAATCATTTTATTATTAGTTCATTTTATAATACAAAAAATGAAGGAAACAGTCTTCAGAAAATATAAAATGGCCACTTAATACGTTCGTTCTTTGTTACATTTGTAAATGATTAAAATAAAGTTTTACAACTGGCAGCATAAATATTAAATGGCAGTATAGATGTCGATCTATTTTTACTTATTTCAGCAAGGCCGCAATGCATTCAGATTGAGGATTTGATCGATACGAATACAATCCTTTATGTTTTATAACATTGTGTCGCTCTGTACGTACTTTATCAGAACAAAGGAAACGAATTCCGCGCGCGAAGAATTATGAGCTTTACATTTTTATGGTTTTTAAATAATCCACATATCATAATGATATAAACTTTGCCCTACTCTACTGTTTAGCCTCGTAAAAGAATAAGTTACTATAACAAACACGTAACACCTCTCTTAAAACCGAGCAGCCAATTTACATGCAGTTTAATCCGAGCTCAACACTTTTTTTAATTTACTGCGCTATTTTCCTTCGACCCTCTTTACACAGGAACCCCAGTCATTACCTCAAATTATACATTTTTCTTAGCGCCGCAGTAAAGCGGTCAAGAGTTAGTGACCTACGGGCAATTAAAATACTGTAGCAGTCTCAAGATCTACTATGAGAACTGTTATTAGAACTTTTCAGGTTTAAAAAAAAGGTGGACTTTTTATACTATTATTTAGTTAGTTAGGTACTTTTTAACATTGTTACCTTCACAAACTCAAAATATTTACTTGCACTAAATGTTACACAGATACCTACGAAAGTATGCTTTATTACTGTAGAGTTTTATCACCTGAGTGCTGCAGAGAGCAACGTATAACATTACCTATCGCCATAACTTATTCTTAAAAGTAGTTATTAGACAAGTAACAAACAGAATCAAATAAAGCGACTTTGAAAAAGTCACGAAAATAAAGTTTTTCATTTCCTATCTACTGTTGATACCAATAGAGATGACAGTTAAATCTGTAAAGCCGCTCCACGAACTGACGCCGACAATCCTGTAACTCTATTACCACTTCGTTAATCTAATAACGAGTTGAAACAAAGTCGAATAACTGAAGAATTAAAATCCAGTGCTTTCGAAAAATGTTTCATCACTTTTGCTGCTTCTTTTTTGATTCCACCTTTGTTATAAGATTAAGGATTATTGGCAATGATTTTATTGATAGAATTTTCCTACGTTAAATTTTATGCATCATCATAAAGATCTATGAAAAGATCTATGAAAATATAACATATTTTAAAATGATTAGGGGAAAATTTCGAAGCTATAGGAAGGGGTTGTGAAAGTGGAAAAAATATGAAAGGTACCTCAGACAACCCTCTCATCGTTTTCATTTTTCGTTACCTATTCGACCTTTATAAGCTGCTAAGGTCAGCTTCTATGCTCGTCCCCCTTTTGCCTCCTTTTGTGGTCAAATCAACGAAGTTACACTGTTCCAAAATTTTAAAGTATAATACTTACTGCATTAGAAAGCAGCTAACCGGTATCATAGAGTGCTAAAGTAAGGTTGATTACTGTTTTCTTTTTGACTTAATGGAATAATTTATATCGGGTTATACTTAATATCCTAACATATATTTAAGCTCTTGCGAGTTAGAAAAAAATACCTGACGTAAATGTACTTCTATGATACGAAATGATTAAATGCGAGCACGCGTGAAATGGCTTCTCTGATCCTTTTTCGAAATAAACCCATAAGCCCTTTTGAATTTTGCTGTTACACGCAACGAATCGGTACAGCCGAAATCATAACGTTATAATTAAACATATTTTCTGTTGTAATTTATAATTAAATTAAATTAAATTTAAAATACACCATGTAATTAACTTAAGCATCGTTTAAAATTATTGTAATAAGAGATAATCTTTATAACGATGCAGAATTTTGTTTTTTAAAAAAAATTAACGAAAATATTAGCTATACCGAAGTAACTATTCAATTCAATAAATTGTATTCCGAAGCAATTAATAAACTTGAGTTGGACAATCGAAATCGTAACATCTGTGAAGTTGCTAATTGGGGTATGTAATTGAATTTGAATGATAAAGTATGATTAAGTTAGGATTTGATAATTGATTTCATTTACGAAGTTGTTAAGAGAAATCTACTCGTACATCTGGGAAATGTTCGTACAACTTTCGTAACACACATTACGTTGTGATGGTTTATTTCGGAGTAATAAAGCGGTACCTAATTGTTTGTAAAGCAAAAAGGTCTTACCTGTCCCGCTTTTACTGGTTCATTTTTAGGCATATATATGTCTTTAAAATTGTATAATCAGACCTCGTTTGTATACAGACTTCAAAAAAAACAATGCTACCTTAAAGACAAAGCTATGACAATTAGTGCTTTGTGCTTGTTTCGTAGGACCTCTTTTGGCGAATGCACAGATGAGATGTGACAGAGACATACTTTACTTAAGGTTCGTTCGTTTTAACAACTTTTTTAGGCAAAATGATCTCTGATATCTCTTTGGCCAGGTTGTAAAAATCAATCGAATGTTATTAAGGATTTTCTTATTTGACTGGCAAATCCAAAAATGTGCTTTTTGATAGTACATAGTTGACAAAAATAGCGAGTCCTTATAGCCTAATATTACATCTAATAAAATTTCCATAAAATCTTAAAAAAAATCTAATCAAATTGTTTTCAATACCAATCGTTATGTTATATATTTTTCAATACTATGTTGTAATGAAAAGCAAATAATAAAAGTAGGTTCATAGACTAATAAGAACTTCCAAGATAAGAAAGTAAGAAGTAAACAAGCTCGTTCAAAGTAAAGTTTTTAGATAAGCAGGTCATAATTTGGTTATAGTTTTTTTATAACTAAGGCTGACATTGAACAGATAGTCCATTCAAGGTAAGTAGACATAATATACAACGTTTTGAAATACTTTCATCAAAATTAATTTACATTGTAGGCACAATATAACTAAGTACCGAATTTAAACTACGAGTAGGCTGAGAGCAACTAATTCTTGGATTCTCAATTTACTTTGTCGTCTATTTTGATCATTATACATATTTTTGAATATGATTCCAAGAAATAACCAAAAGTAGAAGCGTACCAAAAGCAGAAAATGATATTCACAGTTCATAAACTTATTTCCGAGTCAGATATTGATAGAGAAAAGTTTTAATAGCAGATCGGTCTAATATTGAGAGTCAAATAAATAATTCAAAAGATACGGTCGCTGGGACCTAAAGTAATGAACACTGTGACTTTGTCTTATTTGACATCAGAACTATGGAAATGAAATCTAAAGTTTACGAAAATATTTTTAAGAACATAATTGTATGGTAAAACCTAACACGTTACAGCACCACTATAGACTAAAGCTAAGTACAATATACTAAGTACATGAAAAACTATGAAAAAACCGATATTTTTTTCGAGTCTAATTTAAGTTTAACACAAAAAAAAAAATTCTCTGTACGTTTAAATACCAGTTGTCGTTCTTGCCAAGTCCTTATAAGTATCAAAATCGGTCAGTTTGATGATATCTTATATAGATTTTTATCCAACGTTGAGAAGGCAGCAACGAGGATGTTTACGCGTTTTCTTTGAAACGTAAATTTCTTCCTTGTGACTTTGAGAAAAAGTTACGGTAGGCACGGCCGGCTAGTTTCGAACTTCAAAGGGAACAAAAGTGTCGTAGAGGAGGAGGTACTTACAATTAGCGCGCTGCACGTCCTCAAACTACCCTCCTGCGGCCCACTGCGCTAAAAGTTCACGCTTTTAAGAGCTGAATCGCAGTCCGCTGCTGAATTCAACTACATAAATTGACATTTTCTTTGCCATCACGCAGAAATATATTATTCTTTTAAAGAATAATCCTTATTTTCCTACTATAGATCGAAATTATTACACTACAATTACTTATACTAACCTGTCTGTGTTTACGGAGATGATTATTGTTCACATAATGTATTATACATTATTCGATTCCAATTTGCTTTCTACTTGTAAAACGCCGTATCGACTGGAGACATTATTTCTCCCTACATGACCATAGTGTACTACAGTAGGATATTTTCATTATAATAATATTTGCGACATTTTATTTATTTATGTGTAAAATGAGATTTAAAATGAATTAAAATTTGCAGGTGTAACTGCGCACTGCAACCCGGGTAGCGCGGCCGCGCAGCGAACTGGACGCCGGCAATCCTGTAACTTAATTGAAACCTCACTAATCGAGTGACGAGTTGAAAGCAGGTCGAGTGCAAAACTACGTTCACTATATCAATCTTATTTGATTTAAAAAATATCCTCAATTTTCACGAAGAATTTTTTTATTGTATTCTGTAATTTTTTATTAATAAAATCAGTACGTACTGAATTTCTTCTTTCTTTTTGCAAAAGTGTCATTGCAAAATTATCAGGATTGCAATGGTTATTTTCTGATGTAAAACTTGAACGGTTCTAACATCTAAACTTATAACGAGTTATGTATTATGAGAGGTTAGGTTAGGTTCTACAGGACAAAGCATAGATGAAAAAAATGGGCATTGTTCAGAACTAAGATTGCCACAAAATAGCTCTTTTTGCGTGCTACTTCTGATGTCATTGTGATTCATTACAGTTTATATTATACTAAACGATAATATTTAACAAAAGTTCTTGCTAACAAACAGCATTATCGCATAAGTCAAGCTATGCCGGTATTCAGTGCACAGCGGTACAGCGCCCTCTATCGCAAGTTCGCAGCAGCCCGCTCCCGCTCTAACTCGTTTTCAGTTAAATAGATTTCCACAAGCATTGTCTAACTTGCAAGCTTGTTACATGTTCAAATCTCCTTAAATGTTAACATGTTGCATTTAAGATTCTCTTTTTCTTAATTGTTGAATTTATTTCTTAGTTTGTACATTTCTTAATTTGGTTTAAGCATATATTTTTTTAGCACTTCTCATCAGTATTATTTAGCTTCGTACTGTATCTTGTGACTATTTTTTTTTTCTATTTCTACAGACAGTAAACATATTCATTCATAGAATATACTTACTTAGTTACAATAATTTAAATATTGCAGATACGTAAGTACTGAAATACCGATGTTGCACAAATGATAATGGAAGCGACTTGTTGCTAGCTAGTTAGTCGATAATTCTGCACTATGAACTTGTTCCTGGCCGATACCGCGCCAACTTTGACGATTGATTGCCGCTTCCTCATCCAGACCGTAATTGTGATAAATTGACACTACTTTACCATCAATATTTACCGTTGTTGAAGTCTCTTCGTAGTATCTTTTCTAAGCTTACTCAGAGTTTGATAGTTACGGCCCTTAGGGCATATTTTGTGTAAGGATTCTACGCTAAGTTACGATTAAAAGATTTCGAGAGAGACAGTTAGTCGACCGAAAAACAAAAGCTTCTATTTACGACGGTAACAGCCAAGTAAACGTCAGTATACTCAAATTAAGTAGGAGAACACCAAGACAAAGCGTCTATATTAAAATATACCTACCATCACATTACAAATTATTTGAATCTTCATATGTAACCAAATAAAACATTTTGGGTAAATGAAATCCCGTAAACATTCCCGAGATTTTACAATGGCTGTATAAGTAGGTACTCGAATTAAGTGGGGAAATAAAAATTCTGGTTTGTGTTGGAGGCACAATAAAGGTGGTGTAGATTTATCGGCATCGTTTATCCGGCTGATCCCGGCGCGGTAAATTATCGACGAAGCAACCGCCGCTGCTTTCACACCAGCTTATCTGTAAGGGAGAGAACGATCGGATTATTTAACAATCGATTTTTATTATTACTCGATTATTTAAAGTCTGCGCTGTATCAATAGTTACTAAGTCTAAGCATTTCTGGAAAACTACATGATACGATAAACGCAAAAAACACCTGTAATGACTAGATTCTTTTTTGGCAATTTTATGACCCTTAAAGCTTATAAATATAGGCAAGGACTTTATAAGATCCCTTTTCTTTAACATTGCACTCGTGTCTCCTGTTAAATATAAGTATGCAGTTATTTTCTCTATATGTTTATATTTAATCCTTGCAACATATCACACGTTCTAAGCCGATTATACTAAAACATCTCTTGAATGTTAACCCGATATCGCTCTCAATTACATAAGTGCTCAAATGAACAATAACATACATGTAACAACATTAATCAACGTTTAACTTTAATAAACCTAATTTAAAATAAAAACTCATTATTGTAATCGCATTCAGTTAATAACGGTAACTTTATTTTGCTGAAAACAAATAGCCTCAGATAATTTCGAGGATTATCGTTCTGTATTGTTATTTCATATTTATTATTTTTATTTTATCTCAAACGTATTAAATTAATAACATTATTTTAATATACATACTGTAGATTTTTGTTAAAGGTTAATATAAAATTGATCAAGTAATAGTAACATACAAGCAAGTTTACTTAAAACTATAATTTACACAATCATATTGTTTTTGTCGCAAACGCTTTTTGGCATGTACAAGAGTAAATTCTCGTTTCATCGCAATCGTCCGCTTTCCCTTTCGATATCGCAACTAATCGTAGGAAAGTTTTATTTGGAATGAGATGACAAGAGTAATAAAACTTAGATACGTCGAGTAATTGTTAGGACACTGACTTGTAAACCCGCTTTAGTGTTTACTTTGTGACTTGTATGGTTGTGTTACGTGAAACCCGTCCATGAAGCAAATCTATACGGATTTCCTTTTAAGTGATATGGTTATCGAACATTTAGAAAGTTGCAACAGTCTGGTCCGACTTGTGTTTAGGAATATCATTATCATTCACCTTCCTAGGAATATATTTTTTTATCTTTGAAATGTTACTAATTATGCTATCCATCAAATCGTTTAAAGCGGCTGTAGGCTTAATACAATGCTACTTCCTAATTCATCTAATTTGAAGATGGTAAAATTCACATCAGATAAAGGAATTTCCTTGACTTTATTTCCTTAAAACAATACAAAATACGGAAATATTATTATCAAGTTTATCTAGATTTGTGCAACTAAGTAAATACTGCTTCTGTTGTTAGATAACTTGTAGATGATTCAAGGCTCATTATCAAATTATTCGCCGCTATTAAATACCTATGAATTAGGATTTAAAACATAAGCAAAAAGTTCTGGTAAACATTTAACGAGTTTCCTTATTTAACTATAGGTACATAGCCGTGTAGAATATAGAGTTTAAGTAATGAGTTGACTCGTATATTATGATTCGACGGGAATTCAATTTGTGTTTGTCCCAGTTCGCAGGAGCTTTGGAAACGTCTGATGATATCTGCAGCCCTGTGCCGACTGAGTGCGGAAACTTCGTCAAATCACTCCACTCCACACTCTAATCCGCGTTGCAGCTCTGTTTACATTCAAACTCCGATCGGAATTATTAAGATTGAACGATTGTTCTAAACTTATCGCACCAGTCGAACGACTCCTTATTCAAATGAAAGATTTAGGTCACGAGTCAATTGTTTAAAATATTACAATCGGCAGAAGTTCCGAAGTTAAAATGTTTTATTTTCCGTGAATTGAAACAGTTTATTCTTATTAAAATATGCTTTTGTAAATTACAGCAATCGCTACAGAATCAATAGACCAGGACAGTTTATTTTGTGCTGATTAAAAGCAAACAATAAAAACAATAGTAAATTCAATATTATGATATTTTTAAGGGAGGAAACTGATAAATAAAAACAATGAAAGTAATCGGATTCCATCATAGCTAAGTAAACAAGGCTTCGAATTTGAGTGACATTAATAATTTAAAAGGGAAAATCATCGGAGTCTCCCCCTGTTAGCTGTCGAAGTCGTTATCGGATTTTATCGGTGGGCGACGGCTGATTGCATAGAAGTCAGACAGTTTATTGTCGGACTGTTTGGCCGACGAGATAGGCGTCTATAATCTATCCAACGTAACATAACCACGGTGACAGCTGACAAACTTTGCCTTTAACGGGTTGACGTGACGCTCAGCCGGAGAATAATTAGCAGAGTTTGACAACTTAGAACCCTGGCGATGGTGATTATAAGAACTAATAGATGGCTGTTTGTTTAACGTTGTTAATGTTGTTCAGGTCTTCGAAATTACTTTGTTTATTGATAATTTTTGAACGATTTGATGTTAATGGGCTATAACCATTATATATTTTGTTGAAGGGGGGCCACATCTATTTACCTTTTAAGTTACGATTTAGTAATTACACGTGCCAGTACAATTTTAATTAATTAAATTAAACATGAATCATAAATTATTTAAGAACGCTATGTTCCCAATGATTTGAAATTCCACGTGTGTCCATTTCACCCTTTCTTAACTAAAAATAGTAATTACAGTTTGCTACTTCCTACTGACGAGTGCTTTACACATTTTGTAAACATTCTAACGAGATAAAACTCTGACAGCAGTTTAGTTTTTTTAACTCACTGTTAACATAGTGATGTTTATCTAACTAACACAACAGGGAAGAAATTCTTAGTCATTATTTCGTATAACTTTGTATGAATCAGTGAGAAGTTTAACAATTTAGACATAATAAAAAATAATGTAACAAAATCGTTCAGCGCAAAATATTCAACTACGATTTATCAGCAATCTGTTTAAGACATACGTCACCTTTTCATATTTCCTATACCTGATCAATTTCTTACCCTTTTTACGTTGTCCGGACGCAAGATGTTATCCATCATTAGTCATAAACCACGAGCCGCGCCCGTCACTGAATAATTGATAGCTCCAGCTACAAGAAGTCTCTACAGATTTATGACTGGCTACAATTGTTCCTACGCTTTATTTTAGACACGTTTGAAAATATGAATGTGTTTTAGTTAAGTAACTTTTCATTTATTTATAAACTTGGAGGTTTGTAATCATTATTTTTGCTTAGTTTCAGACGTAAGGTAACTATAGATAGGTTACTGGAAACATTCAACTATGCTACTAACTACAACCTAATCTATGAAATCTCTGTCTACTACAGTAGGATCCATAGCTATAATTTCACTGCTTAACATACGTATTTGACTTTCTTTCAATATGATCTTGGTGTGTATTGAATAATTTGCATGTTAAGGAAGTGCGTACACAATATAGAAACGAAATGTAAAGCATTATGTACAATATTTACGTATTTTCTTCACACATTCAGGATAAGCTTTCCTTTTATACAATCCCATTCTCCCTTTCCAAGTACATGTTGTCAAATAAACAACATCAAGACGAGTGTCACTTTGAATACAGTACGCTCGTAACTGACGAGAAGGAAAAGGGGACCATCCCTATATTTGCTATTGTATTTAATAGACGAAAGTAGGTTTATCGTTTAGTATCGAGTGCAAATATTGTCGGGCCGACAGCGTGTGATGTAATATAAGATTTGTGAAGTCTGTGCAGTCGGCTGTTGGGGTCGTTGAACCCTTGCTCCCTCGCCCCGCCGCCCCGTGCCCCGCACCGCGCCCGCCCAACATTTTTCTTGTCCGCCACACTGGAGGCTGACGGGGCGCGCACACAAAATATGCTGCGTCGTACTGAATACACCAGCTATTGTTTCCATTTTGCAATCTCATGTGTAATCTCGTCCTGTCCTAGCTCAAGGATGCTGATAGTAATGAGATATCCTGACGATAATAATGTCTCATTTGTATCAAATATTAAAGTATTATTTCATGATAATTAACATGGTTAAACATTTCCTTGGTGTAGTATATACCCGATGTTATATTATGTAGTTATCTAGTTACTTAGTATTTATAATTTTAATAGTTGCTTTTCATGTTTGCAAAGGCTTGTATGTTGCTAAATGACATTCTAAAACTATTTTCTTCCTATTTTCATCGTAGGACATTCTTAATATATCTATACTATATTGATACATATTGTGTTATCTAGCAAATATATATTGTGCTCAAGTTTCGCACACAATAGAGCAAACATGAGGGTCTAACTGATCCACTTCGACCTTAATTAAACACGTTCCTCATTAAGCTATCGAGGAGTGTGGCAATTTAATTGATTATGCCGAGAACCATTTTCCAAGGTGTAGTAAGGTTAAATTGGACACAAAGGCTTTACAATAATTCTTTTCGACGTTAGTCTTAAGCCCCCCATTCCGAAATAAATGTATAAACAAAGTACTGCGATAAACGAGGACCGATAAGTCGTCGATTATACGATACTAAAGGACACTCGGAACTAAATAAGATAGACCAGGGTCTCATTGGACCAAATTGTGTATCGTAAAAAGTACCAAGAACAAGGATGTTTTATATTTTGGAATATTTTTTTGAATGTACCTCTACCAAACGTGGGAAGTACAACAGTAATATCGCTGATTCTCGTTTCGCAATGAAGCTGATTGTGTTTTTAACTACACGACTGTTAGTAAATATATAAGTATCACATGGAGTTACTTAATTAGTCCTATAGTAGTTCTCAAAATCTATACTAAGTGACGCGTACAGTTTCATTAAGTGACTCAGTGTGACAGTAAATCACAAAATTGTAATACTAAGTACTAAAAAAAGAAAAATAAAATATAAAAAAGGTTTGTATAACTCCACAATAAAAAAATCTCTGTTCCATTTTATAAGACCGAAATACCAGCTTGTAGCGACTAATGAGATAATTGTGATAATTTCAAAATGGCTTCATAGTTTAAAAAAGGAGCAAGACCGTTTCAACAACCCCTTAAAGTATTTTCAGTGGCGTTTTACTCTTTCCCGGTTCAACTTGTATTTCGTTAATTATCTTAAAAGGTTACGTTGCAGCCGGTCGCCTTCTTGTTTCGTTCTTTTGAGGTAAAAGATTATTTTTGTTGAAACACGAATTTAATGTTTTCTGTTACCGCATTAGCGTTTTTTTCGGAAACAGCAATAACTAAACTAACTGCAATAACTATTTTTTTTATTTTATTTTAATTACGTTATAAGAACGGTAATGTAAAAATAATTTCTATTTGTTTGAAAACAATAGTTGATCAGATAGATTAATGTCTTGATCGTAACTTATAAATTCTGGGCGAAACCCTGGAATAATAAAGCTCCTTTAATTAACAAAAAAACAAACCACTTATTTTTCTTTCTTTCGATAAATATTGCCTGATAAGCGCAAATACATGCAATAGATGCTTAACTTACTCATTTTCACGTTAATGGTTCATAAGTTTCCCCATACAGGGTTCTGAGAATGCCAATTTAATTAAGGTGAAAGCACTAGACCGTGATTTTGTAACATGTTTCTTGTTCAATTTGCATATAGTAAAACAGCAGGTTAAAATATGTAAACTGAAGAACTGCATACCTCTTGAATACATTAACATATATTGAACCAGTAACCCCCGCGTTTGCCTCGAAACTTGCGAAGAACGAGGTGGAATATTAACATATAGGTATCCTAACTCAATACTTAAGCTTTTGAAAACAATATGTTACGAACTTACGAACTTTATTGAAACTAAAGCTCGATGAAACTATAATAATACGTATATTTCGAAATTGCCAATTTAAATATAAGAGAAGGGATATATTTTTAAGTAGTCCTCTAATAGTTCTCAAAATCTACACTAACTGACTGCTTTAGGTTTCACATAGAGTGTTTACATTTTTTGTAAGATTTAAACATAGTACGTTTACGTAGTATGTATTTGAAATGAAGAAAATTGTTATTCCTATCCATTCATTCGTATGATTGCTGAAATTATGGTAGTAATTTTTCATTTATGTTGTTGACCGAAAGAGTTGTTAATTTTGTAAAGAAGCGTCACTGAATCAGTCTCAATTACGCCGCCATTCAGCGCCGAGGGCGGGCGGGTGTGATTCCAACATTCATTCCACTATCCTCTCACCTCACTTGCTATCATTTGCTTTCGTACGTTCTTAGTGATTTTCACAATTGCCCAAAATACTTGTTTAACTCTATTCTTTATTAATTATACAGATATAGTTTTGATGTGATGAATTTCAATTAATGTTAAAACAACCTTTTGGTACTCATATATAAATAAGTATTGCCGTTTCAATTTCTTTATCTGGTTACTGCTCTTATTAGCCAAATACATTGAATGTATGTGAAATTATTAGTATTTTCCCTCACCGCGAAGAAAAATATAATTTGGTAAAAAAACTATATTATTTTTGTTATCTTTATTTTTGATGCAATTTGATTCCAGTTTCCAGACGATGATGACAAGCCACAATGTTGTTTTATCAGGTTATAAAAGTGTCTACAGGATAAAAAAAATGCTCCAAAAACTAAGCTATATTTACTTAGGAAGCGCACGTAAATAGAAGGAATGAATAAGATATAAAGTCACACGCGCTTGCCGCTTTCTTTCCTGTGTCAATTTCCGACATGCTGCACAAAGTATTATTATATACTTACTTACTTACTATACTTTATTTAATTTAATCTGAAGCTATTTATAATACAAACAGGTTAAAATGTTATTACAACTTGTTTTGATTTGGGGGAAAACAGCTAACGCTAATCCGTCAACATTATCAGAGAGCAGTCTTGACCACTGACCTTCTTAGCGTATAAATACGTATAATAGATATTTGAGCATACCATATTAACATACAATCATTAATATCGTTTATTATGTAATTACCTTAAGTTATTTTCCCCAAGACTTTGTGCAGTAGATAACTAAATCTACCCCGAAAGCAATTTAGGAGCGGAGATGGTTATAGGAAGCGACTGCGCCCGAAATAAATGCGAAAAGACCGGCCGGCTACGTCCCGACCGTCTGACCGTCTCCTGGTAATTAAATACTTCACTCCAACCTTCAATGGCGGCCCGCATTTTACTCTATAGCACTTAACTTCGAATATAGCAACAGCATAATTATATGACTTTAATTTTGACCTTCAATTAATATAAACGTCTGTTGCTTATCTAAACGAATTTCTCGCTATTTCTTATAGGGTTATTATAATACAAATACATGTATCTTCATTAGACTTTATCATGTTAGAAACCCTGATTTTAGTCCAAATTACGTAAATTATTTTAATTTCATGCAATATGAAAGAGATCTTTACTTTCAAAAGGCTATTTAATGAAAAAAAAGACATAATGCATGGTTACAGACATAGACTAGTCAACGTAAATTCCTAAGTATTTTTACAATTTCTATATTAAACAAACGTGCAATTTTATGCCAAAACCTGCAAACCAACAAAAAAAATTCTAAATAAAAATCTGCCACTCATGCGTTTACCGCAAATAAAAACTCGAATTTATAAGCTGAAAAATCTAAAAACGAAAACCAGAGACGCCCAACTGAGACCCGAGTGTTTAATTCGCATAATTGGCGTTCGGGATCGCTATTAGTGAAATCTCCGGACGTGAATAAAAACCCTTCTGTAACGGACACCATTTTTTTATCAAATTGGACCAAAGTTCCCTTACGCGTTCTGCCACGAGCCCTTTTTGTATCATCGTGTTTAATATTAAACACGAACCTTTTTTAGTTATAATGGACTAATTTTTTCGACCCTGATTAAGTATTGATAATTGCAGAGTGGCCTTTAGCATTATTAAAAATGTATAATCGAGACACTTATAACTTTGAAAGCAAAAATGAAAACATAAAATTTGAGTTAATGTTACTCAATAAATATCCCTTTGTAAAGAATTATAGATTATTGGGACAATTCTATATTATTAAACTTTAGTGATCAAAACAGTCATCATCATCATCATCATCAGCCTTTCTCTGTCCACTGCTGGACGTAGGCCAAAACAGTACTCGATTGCAATTAGCTTGGCATACCTACCTATGTATAGATGTTCTTTACAGTAAGATCTCGAACGGTCATATTAAGATAGCATTCAAGACAACAAAGGCAATGCATATGCATTCAGAAACCATAAGTAGTAGGAGTGGTCGGAAGTTCAGATAGATTCATCATATCTAATTTATGTGTCGACTCGTCCATCGATCTGCTGTAACCATAATTAGTTTAGGTTAGTAGTAGTAGTTAGTTGGGAACGTTTGATTGATTATGTTAGCTAAAAAAGCAAGAACAGGCATTAACGAAAATATAATCATGTCAGGCCAAAATTTACTAAAATATTTTATAGATGTACTTTACAAAGCTGTAGAACAAAAGAGTTTTTGAGTGTTGCGAAAGCATTGTGTAACAATCCGGCCACTTCTGGCCAGGAGTGAGGAGTGACGTCAACGACCATTGAGCGAGGTGCTCGCTATCGCACACTTCAAGTACACCGTAAGGATTACTTCATCCTTAAGAATACTTAATTTTTTACCTAAAGTAATTGGAAATCTTAAAAATATTTTTTAAGTCAGTCAAATAGTACAACTTACAAAACAACCTAGAAACTGTAGGTAAGTACTATAAGCGATAATCGTTTTTCTCAGTCTTTTTTTACAATCCAGAAAGCTCAAAGAATTTGCCAGGATTAGTTCACTATAGTTCATGCGTACGAATTGTGGAAAATGGAGTCCATCAAGGGTGGAACTATTACTGTACAATATAATTTAAAGTACATGTTCTACTGATTGAGCAAAATTCTTAATAATGGTAACTTGTAAGCGATTTAAGTATTATAAGAATGGTTTCTTACAGATTCTATTGTAAACAAAATATAAGAAAGATGAATCGTGTCAAACGTTAAATCTATATTATATTGAAGGATATCTTAGCATGTTACTTATACATTCTTTTTGTATATCAAGTTTTCAAAAAAGGACACAAGTTTCGTCACCCGCCGACGATAAAAGCATTTGAACACCGCCGTTCGTATCTGTCTTGGCACCATTCCATACTACGAATTTCTAGTGGATCCTATAAATAGCGGACTGTGTATTTACTGCCTTCATCTAAGATAAAACATAACTAAGTATAACGTTTAAAGATTGTAACTAGTTTAATTTAACTCGCCTTAAGCAATAGCGTAAAAGATTTCCCTAAGAATCATTTCTGAAACAGGACAGATAGACAAAAAATTCTGTGCAAATAATAATAAAAATGTTATTATCTATGTTTATTTTATACCCAAGAATATCACATTGCATGTAAATTCCCATCTCTGCGCTAACTAGAATTTTTACGAAGAAGTACAAATAAAAGGGGGGACGTAGCCTGAAATACGATAGCGCCGAGGAAATGAAACTGCCGATGAAGATAACTTCTTATTACTATTTATAATGTTACCTTTGCCTGAAATGAAACTATTTAACTAAAACAATATTGAATGTTTGCAAAAGCTACAAAGATGTAAGTGCTTTGGTTTTTTAAGTTTTTAGTTTAGCACACCGCCTCGTTACGCTCAGTCGGCAGTAATTTTTAAAGTCAATATTTTACCTAGAATAATCTACCTACTTTAGATTTGCTGGCTAAGACACCGCTGTTTAACTTTACCATCCCCCGTTCTTTCACATCTCTTCCGCATAGAAAGCATTTCAATTATTTTACAATTAAATTACATTAATTACGGAGAATAAAAATGTCATTAATAAGTGCAGCTTTAGAACAAAAGCTGCGCAATTAATATATAAACTGTTCTTTCGTGTGTTTAGTGTACTTTAGCTAATTAACAGTATTCTCTAAAGAGATTCCATGTTTTTTCCTTCAAAGGATTATAGTTTTATAGCGACTCAGCGGGTTTGCGAGTCAAAGCGGTGTTCTCTTATTATGCGGCAGGATAACACTGGATAAATACCGGGTCCGCGCGGCGGTGCGGGGGCTGAGAGCTGCGAGCTGCAATGCAAATGAGCGTTTCCATGTCCCTCCCCTTCCCCGTGCCCTGCACGGCGGCGCCGCGCCACTAGCGCCTCGCCCGGAATTAAAGCAAGCGTCTGAAAAGGTTTAAGATGAATGAGAGTCATGCGCTCCCACAATGCAATGCAACCAACAACAGTTTAGAAACAACTTATTTTCTGTACAGAGAACGCAGTCAGCGTTTCACCTACGCTTGTATTTATTCAAGCATTTTACATGCGCCGAGAAATTAATGCGACATTTTAATTTTGAAAATGAGTACGTGTTCTAAAGTACTTTATTGAAGTATTTAATTCTAAATTGTTTGTTATTAAAATTACCTTAGCGATTTGTAAAGAGTAATTCCTTTTCATAACTACGAGCATAAGCGTGGCGCCAAGACACGTCTTTTGTAATGTTCTGTAACTAATCAGCTTAGTTATAATAAATTTACCTGCGCATCCTCACTGAGATTTACCTACATATGTATAGTAAATAAGCGGGACGTCTGAGCCGAGTCTGTACAGGAAATAGGCCGCAGATGAGTTGCGCCGGGCTCGGCGGCGCGCGGCGGCTCGCATCAAATATGCCTGTTAACTGAATCAAGGTTTGGATCAGTAGTAATTAGGAAAGCTCACCAAATTATTATTTACATACATACACTAAATAGGTACTATTCTGTTATAAAAAGCACGTCGAACGACCAAAGTCTTTAAATATTAATTGATTGTCAAGTTAATTAAAAGCTTTATTAATTGCATTTATCCATCTTAGATATGTTTGATAAATATCTGAATCATAGACCTAAAATTTGATCTAGAAGTAGTACTAGCTCCATTAAATAAGCACTAACTCCTTCACTTCTTTGGTCACTGTAATATGAGTACCATTTGTTATTACATTCACTTGTTTTTCATTTGTAATCTATACTATATACTATATACTATATACTATATAATATTATAAAGAGAGAAACTTTGTATTTTTGTATTTTTGGATTTTTGGATTTTTGGATTTTTGGATTTTTG
>QDHC01002768.1:1964350-1982890 GCA_013186455.1 Papilio dardanus tibullus | reverse complement strand
TCTCATCTTTGAATGTCTGAGTGCAATTTTAATTTCGGGTGTTGGAATAAGTTACATTGTGTTTTAAAAGTTCCGAATGTCTTTATTCTGACATCCTTTAGCATACACTTTCTACGATACAACTATGAGTTTTGTCTAAAACAACAACATTTGTAATTCAATGCTTCAACGCTAATATATTTCCTGTAAATATTTCCGTATTTTCGTGTTATAACAATAAGAAAGTTAGTAGAAATATTTTAATATTGATTGATTAGGAAAGGATTGTGTTAAATTCTATTGTTCTATACGTGCAATGCTTATGTGGAATTTGATGTCATTAGACGAAAGATATTTGAAAAAATATTTCAACAGATAGTTCATAGCTATTATGACTATTGGCCGATGTAAAATAATATCTGGCAATTTGGGTTGATTTGCACTGGTTATGTCATTTATGAATGTTACTAGCCGAGGTACAAGGTATCGAGGTACGCCAAGCGGGAATGATGTTATTTGTTGACACACTGTTGTTAATTTACCTTACTTCCCCAAGGTTATTTGATCCAGGTGGTATAAATCCCTATTCCGGTTACTTGCACCTGGGTGACCACCCAGGTGAGGGGAATGGAATACTCCCACGACGTCGTGCTTTGTTTGTTTGCTTATTCAAATGTTAAGATAGAGGAAATATTGAATTAAAGTGATAACATAATGTTTTGTTGTGTGATGCGATGTATGGAGAGGCGCGCGCACGGGCATGGGGCACGGGGCTCGGGGCTCGGGGCAGGCTCGCCGGCCGGCGCGGAGTGCGGGGCCGCTCAGTCGCCACACGCTCGGCGGCGTCCTCGCGACTCGCGTCGCAGTCTACGGCCGACCGGCGACCACGAGGGTCGCTAGTGTTGTTTTGATGAATGTTCCGTTATTGTTATTCACGAAACGCCTCGTATTCGCAATACACCGCACGCTCCGGCACTCACAAACTATAAACACGTCCCATCTTCATTCAGCGTTCTCGGCGGGACCGGCTGTAAACTTCAGTGATTGTTTGTCCGAACTGTCAGTGCGCGTGTTGTGCTTTATCGATAACATAACCTGTACCGCTTCAAGGGCACAGGGGAGCGACACATCGTTGTGCTTTGGATGCGGTGTTGTAATGGCTCGACCGAGTCCAGCGGTTGATCTTGTCAAATTATAAGTGGGCGTATTCAAAAGTTTGAGAATCGATCCGGTGACGTGCGTGCGTGGGATTGAATTTACGTAATCTTTGTTTACCTTGGGAATATGCATTGTGCTAACTGTCCGCTGTGATACCACTTATAACATTTTATCACAACCTGTCAACTCTTCTGTTTAGATCCTACGACTTCTCTCTCACGGGTAAGTGAATATTTTTTAATTTAAATATTTAGTAAACGTTTTGTTTATATATGAATTTTTATACATATTGTTAAGTACTTATTGAATCTTTTATTATATAGAAAGTTTTGACACGTTTTAGATAATTATTTTCAGAGATATAATATGTGGGTAGTCCAAACCACTGATAGTAAACAATAACCGCCGTACCTGGATAAGATTTTTATACTATATATCCAATTAATTTTGTCTTTTCTATATTTTATGCAGTATGTATAAGTATCTCACAAGAAAAAGAAGAAGAGAAGTGAAATCAAGAACTTCATAAAATTTAAATATTTATGAAACACACAATAAGAAAACGGCGGTAGACGGACATTTTATTTCTTGCAAACGGTTTTATCCTGACGCGGCGACATCTAGTTTTTAATTAAAATTTAGGCAATTTGCTTTCTTGTCTAGCCACTTGACTAACGACCTGTTTAGTTCAGTTCTAGTCAAGACAATTAAAGATGAAACGCCCTGACAACAAAACGCGTGGGTTGCTGACAGGTTTTTAGGAACGAAATTATGTTTAGTTTCGTTAGTATTAGTATGAATTGAATTTGTAAAATATTCTTAATTGTTAATAACTTAAACAGTTTAGAATAATAAAAAAATTACTTTTGGCGCAATAAGAATATATTACGGATTTTATTGATTTTAATTGGATTTCTACAGAATTGTTTTTCATTGTTATTCCAAAATAATTATAAGAACTTGACTGGACATCCGCCGTGTCAAAGAACAATAAAATGAAAGCCTTGAACATTTTTAAATGCGTTTACTTTAAAACAGAAAGTGATACCGTATTCGTTACATTATGATGTTGACAAAAGCAAGTTGTAAGCAAAAACTTTGTACATGACAGACTAGTTCATAAATAAATCCTTTTCATGCGTAGTTTCCGCAGCCGTGCGTGAACTCGGAGGATTTAAATTTTGCAAAAGACTTAATGACTTGACAACGCAGTTCATAAACATTTGCTTTTTTGAGTTTTTTTTTTGCTTGCATTGTGATGCAGAGAAGCTCGTTGTTGAAAATGGAGCCTGTGAATATTTTAAGACGAATTGCAATGTTTTATTCTGGCATGTATTGGTTAAAACCAGGAAAAACAAACGTGGCAAAATGTTGATTTTTTTTAAACTCTCTATCGCTAAGATCAAATCTTTTAAATAAGATGAAAAAAATCAGAGCTATATACTATTTTAACTCTATTTTTATTGTGGAGCCTAAAGTATGAAAGTCAAAATGCTATCGTACGGTTGATAATTGACCGGTTTTATGGGAACATTGTACAATGGAGACTGGTTTTATAAAGTAAGTGTGAGAAAAAATATAACTCGGGTCAATCAATCTTCAGTTTCTTTTATGTCATTGAATCGTTGAAATAAATGGGGGTGAATTTTTGTTAGGGTCTTTGGCCAAACGAGTCAGGGGATGGACGTTCTTTCAGGCGTCCGTTCATATTTCATGAGCACCGGTCGCGTACAATGGCGTCGCTTGAGGTCGTCGGACGGGCCCCGACTAGCTTTTATCTCTATAAGTATACGCATACTAATAAACCTACCATAGCATTGTAGTCACTTTTAAGTATCACTTACAATTTGGGAATGACAAAGTATTATGATGTCTTACTTAAGTATGATGTATAGGTAATTTAAAATTACGTAAAAGCGAGTCTTAATATTCTTAACTGATAAATGCCAAAGTGTGTCAGTATTTTCGTAACGATTCCAAAGGTTCAACAAAATTATCTACTTTTGTAACGGAGGAATTTAATATGATACTGTGTCGAGACACTTCCCAACCGTGTCAAGAACCGAAATAGCTCCCGAGGATATCATTAGACTCTTGGGAAATTAGAATAAATTTGGTAGATATCCAAGAAGACATTTACTTGAACGCGTTTTATAAGGTAAAATTAAGCGAGTAATTTGGCGATGGAACTTGCGTTAAGTGGGTGCTGTGGAAATTAACGATTTTTTTTGTAAATCAGTGGTAGTAATTGCGCAACAGACGTTAAAAGCGTCTGTTTGTAAACAGGAGCAGACGAGGCGTGGTGCGGCGTGCGGCGTGCGTTGCCGCCTCGTAAGCACATCGGCCTCTGAGTCAGAATGATGCCATCAATTCCGACACCGCAAATACACGGATCGTAAATTGTGTAAATGTGAGCAGTTTCCGTGCAATGAATTTTTTGCTTAAAAAATAGGTTTAAACTTTGCTGATAATTCCGTACTGCCAAGAATAGTAGAAGTAAAACTCTAAGAAATTGACGTGAACTCGATTCGACTTTGAAAAACGTTGAAAAACGAATGTATTCGTTTATCAACGTTAGTTATTATCATGCATTTAGCATAATATAACTTTAGCATTACAAAAGCTATAACCCCGTATAAGATATCAAGAGAGAATCGATAGGAGTAGTCATAAGTTACGTAGGATTTTACCAAGAGTCCAATTACTGTCAGTGTCGAACCGCTATATTGTTATTTTCTTAATTAAACATTACAACACGTTTTTGTATCTTAGCACATCCCTATTGCACATGTAATCAATTATAATTGACAACCCTAACAACACGGTCCAATGATGAATGTATGCAAATACATTGTTACAATGAAATGTGCACACCGAACTTTACACTCGTCAGTTGATTTTTATTTATTATGCATACCTTCACGTTCGTACTGGTTTGTGTACATTGCATATAGATACTGAATTGTTTGCGTAATTTGTTCTCTGTGGAAAGATTAGATCATCGTTCATAAGGTAGTCTGCATTTTCGATGTTTTATTTCATTGTATTTAAAAGATCAAATCTTTCAAAGTTAAGAACCATTTTATATACTCGTTTGCCTTAATTGTTACATTATATTGAGGTTTGTTTTTTTCTTTCGAAAAACTGGATTACCACATCTACAATCTCTGCAAACCTTTAGACCATACTGATGCGACAGCGTCACTCTCGTAATTACCCATTTTGATGCCATAATTTAATATTTAAATTGCAGTTTAATTAAAATATTAAAACTTCTTTCATAATAATAATTTATGTGTATTTTGATGCTGTTGTGGTTTTTCCAGATTATGTACCCGGTCATTAGCAGGATAATTAAACGAAATTTTAATGGTCCTATTAAAATTTCGCGCTGATTAAAATTAAAAACCAATGTTGTCCAAACTGAAGCTTATACAGTGTAAGAAATAAATTACCAACCCACTTTGGATAGAATATGGTACCTATAGCTAACTGTCGCCATAAGAATATTAATATTGCACGTACTAATTTATGTCCTAATTGCCGTTTTAAATGACGGAAATAAACGTCCTTAATTGTATCCATTAAGTACATATTTTACAATAACTTCTGACCGGATTACGGACATTCGTCGACCATTTTATGGCATCTTAAATATTTGTATCGTAGCATCGATTGTGCTCCTTCTGAAACGTAGTTCGGAACTTCTATTTATGTGCAATCGATTTTATGTTATTTTTAGCTGAAGATGCTTTTGCATTGTTAACGATACAGTGCACCGAAAATATAACTGAGAAAAACGTGTTTTTGAAAATAATAAATATTGCAATAAACATTGCTTTTTATTGTAATACAAAAGGCAAACGAGCAAGTGGCGACCAGGATTCGATGAAAAATCAGAAGTAACCCCTACCCATAGAAATCTGCAATTATATATGCTTAATTTTATCTTAAGATAATGATAGTAACAAATCAACGTTTGCCGCTTGTCGCCATCTGATTTCTTAAGGTCATTTACTTTTGTCTACTTTGTAAGTAAAAGGCTTTTGTGTAAAAAAACATTGATTCATACACCCACATGTAGATACGATTCGTTGCCATTTGCACCCACATTAGTTTCGACTAGACACTTCTTTTTTTAAATCGGACGAAGAGAAAGTACAAATTTAGAGAGTAAAAGTGAAAGATTATGAAGATCGATATATCACGCGCTTTAAAAAGATTGTGACGATCGAATATTAAATAGATGAGATGAATATAATATTAAAAATAACTTTATAGGTTAATTAGTTTATAGAGAAATCTGAAATCGTTTTTCAAAACATCGAAATTACGTAACGTGCTATTTAGTTTTGTCAATTTTCTTACGCGGACGTAAATTAAGCTCAATTTGTACAAAAATAAAAGTCCTGAATGATGATCTAATACTGTACAGGACAAATTACGTAACTGTTTTACTCATATGTGCAAATCTTTAATCGCTACAGTACTGTGTAAACACTTCACGTTAAATGTTTATAGTTAAAGAGAGAAATAAATGCTGGCACATGTTTAACTACGCTATTATATTGTAGTTTTATGAATGCGTCTCAATATTAAAAGTGCGCTACAAAAGAAGACCGCCGACGTCTAAATCTCATTATTTATGGTTCAAGGGTTCCCGCTTTTTTATTCTTAACAAACCCTCTTCCCCTTTTACCTTTCTATGCATTCTTCTCCCGTCAAATTCTTTCTTGTCCACCGTAAAATTATTATTTAAGGCGTCCACCTCGACGCTCATTATATTCGTAATAATAGGTCAAAGTTTAATTAGTTAATTCAAGATTCTGTTCACGTACTGCCGTGTTTCTCTGCGGAGGACGAAGGTCGAATTCATTATTTTTATTAATCCGTCTCGGCTGGACTCGGGGCGAGAGATACCTTTCGGATATTCAATCATACAATTGTAATACATTTATATGATTATTCTATTGTTGCTTGTCCGAGAACAGATTAGATGTGACATGAACAGATGATTTATGGTCTTTATTGTTAGATGTATTGTGAATAGGTTTGTGAAAATTCTTATTATTAGTACTTGTTACTTTTTAATTAAAGGCATCACAACCAACCTGTACGCTTCTGGGTTAAATAGAAAAGTGCATAAAAACTCTTTGGGCGTTTTGTATTTTTTTAAAGTTAGTCATAAATAGATTTTTGCAGTAAAATAATAATTGTACGTAATATTATTAAGTAATACATGTATGAGTTCACTTAATGTCGGCTGGACCGGAATAAGTGCGCTTCGATCAACACAAGGTCGGTCGCCGCATTTGAATAATTACGCCACCGTCTTCACGACTTCGGTAAAAAACTCACTTTTTTATATTTTTTGAACTTGTGACTAATCGTTAGCTGAAGTTTTTGTACCGACACCTTTTGAATCGAAGTAAACAAAATGTTATAAAGTTTTTCACAAAAAGATTAAAAAAAAAATGTCGTATAGAAAATAAGTTTTTGTAGATTTGCTGAAATTAATTGTATCTGCTATCCCCATTTTTAATTGGATTTAGCGCCAATTTACTTCATAACCGTTTGTTTGTCGTTTATTATTCAAAAATGTTGTTAATTTTAAAGTCAAAAAGCCAATTATATATTTTTTCGTTTGTGATTAAGAAATTACATCATTTTAATGAAAATCTTTAAAAATTTAAATTTATTAACACAACAAAGAACAATATCAACTAATAAAAGATAAATGAAATAAAAAATTGAAAAAACCATAGATGTGTTGCAATGAAGTACTAACATATTCGTAAAAGCATAACGTAGTTCGAAATAGGCAATTTGTGCGTTACGCTCGATCTACGTCGTTATCTCGATGTAATTGAAAAAAAAAAAACTATATCGATACAATTTTTCACAGATATTGAATGTGGGTGATTCGATTCAAAGATTTTTTCATTTTTTAAAATCTGTTCATCGTTTTTCAACATGAATCCATAGGTTTTCGTAGATTTAGTTTGGAATGGAAAAAAAATGTTTTATTTTATGCACCGTTTTTTTGCATGATATAACGTATGAGTTAAAACATGAAAAAGTATTTAGTTATTTCATATTGAAAAGAAGTAAATGGTCCATCTAACTTTGAGTTACGATTAATATCAACACAACCGTATTATTTAAGAGTTAGATTATTTGATACTTATTATTAGTAGCATATAATATTAGTAGGAATAGATTATAAAAACTTCTAAATATAAGTTTCAAGTTTAGCGTTTCAACTTTAGGGCGAATGGGCAACATTTTACGTGTTTCAACGCGAAACTGTGCGAGTTGTAGTCAGAACATGGGGTTACAAAGTACAATCACTACGAAGCGATTCGATAGCGAACATCAAAATTTTATGAAACTGACAATGACGTTCGATATCTCACACGTGACAATCATATGACTTATCGAATGTCATTATCAGTTTGATACATTCTTGTCCATTCCATCAGCGATATCGCCAATCGAAAGAGACTTTGGGTAACCCTGCCGATTACATAAATAATTCCGATAAAATCGTCATTTGTTTTAATTAGGATCATTTGTATCGTAAAATAGTGTAATAAATGATTTAATAGTAGAGACGTGAAAGCGATTATCTTATGGTGGTAGAAACCGGATCGTCCGAGATCGTTACAGATACGATCTCTGAGCGTGACCGGCGCGCACTAGCGCTCTCGCTGCATCTATTTATTATCGAAAGTAGATTCGACTCATTGCCGATCATTAGAACGGAATTATTGTATCCAATATTTCTTTAAGTGTAAAAAAGAATTAAGAGCGTCGGTGGCTCAGGGGTTTAGGTCTTGACTTGCAATCCGCAGGCCTCGAGTTCGCATCCTGCCATGTACCAATGTGTTTTTAGATTTTCATATGTACATATTTAGCCGACGCTCTTACGGTGAAGGAAAACATCGCGATGCATCCTGCACATATCGGGGAAAAAATTCAAAGATAAGTGTGTAGTCAACCAACCCGCGCTGGGCCAGTGGGGTTGACAATAGCCTAGTCACCCCGTAGGGGGTAGGCTCCGCGTCCTTCGGTGGGGACGAATAGTGAGCTGGTGATGATGATGATGAAAAATGAATTCATGCTTTAGTTAACAAGGTTATAGTTATTAAGTGATTTGAGGCCAGTCTCTTAATGTGTTATGTACCTTAGATTAGGTACTTTGCTTTTACTCAAGTAGGAGAAATGGACATGTACTCTAAACGAATGTTTAAGTTACTGTTAATTGACTTTGAGTGCGTCAGTTGATGTCTGATCATCTATTTAAGTCTTGTGAAATAATTAATATTAAGTCAGACTATTAATTGAAAATAGGATCCTTAGAATGGTATATTTACCGTACCCTTTTATGGACTTGATTGTATTTATACCGTGAGGCAAACGAGCGAACATTTTGAAATTTAATTTCAAAATAAAAATAAATTGTTCAAGTCGATGTTTGCCGGGGATCGCGTGACGCAAATCATTCTGAGATTTCACCAAACGTCTCATGAACAAAAAAAAATATCTCTAATTACGGATATTACACGCCGAACGCCGAAATGTTTCTTTGTGTGAAGTTTCTTAGTGAAAATTATTTTTAAACATGCGATTCTGTCATAGTACGGATCATTATATCTACGATGCCGTTAACTTGTGTAATAAAACTGTTTCTATTTGCTGTTTTGTTGATATTTGAAAAGTGAAAGTGTCCTATACAGTCAAACTGGGTAACCGAGAGTCATTCTCCGCTCCCGCATTGACAATGTGTCAGAGCAAGCGTTGCCATTCTAACAATCATAATTTAAGTGACCTTAGCAAGCGAGCAAGTTTAAATGTTACCAGTTGACCGAATAATTATCGTAACAATTTTATGTTTAACTTTCAAATGAAGACTTGTAAGTTAAATATATTTTTCAGGACATCACAATGTGCAAAGAGCGCGTTTAATTCTTTTTAATGAAAATTCTAACAATACCAATATTTTGTTTTATTTTTATGTTTTCATTATATGTCTACACAATAAAAATCCCTACACAATTGATTAGCGAGAGATATATCCGATTTAGAAAATAAAAAACTTGCGCTGCGTAAAAGCTATTAGTATATTTAACTTTATCCAGTCACGTAAACATTATTATAACTTTGTGATTTCATTCCCAGTTTGTCTATAATAAAAATACGTTCTATTTATTTCACGTTTTAATAACATTTCATAAATTATCCATTAGGAAGACCGATGACAGCGTAGTGGCTGTGATAAAATATATGAATGTTTATTTTAAACATTTATATCGTGCTATTATTAAACTGAAAGTGGAGATGAATAAGGCAGTTAATGCGATTCGATTAAGACCGTCATTTGTTTTATTTTCGCGTTAACTAAGCAAACAAAGAGTTACAAATTGATACACAAAGTTACTAGACGGGACTTAAAGAGCAAGTAATTAAATTAGTTTGATACTTTCTGAATAAAGGTATGATGATAAATTAATTTGTTCAAGATTTATCTTAGTAACTGACAATTTATATTTAAAAACGAATGTGTTCTCGCAAATAACGGAGATCTTGCTTCGGCGTAAGGCTGTTTTTTGCGTGACATCGGTCTAATGAAGCCTTAGGATTAGAAATATTTCAACAACTAATACGCTGTTACCATTGCCCGTTGCTCCTCGAATGTTTTTTTTTATGCCAAGGCGTATAAGTTTTTCTGTCCCTATATCAAGGCTGTTGCTATGCAACACTAATAAATTTATCCTTGGTTATGTGGCGTGGATTGTACGAATCCGGCCGCTGCAGTATTCAGAGCGCGGCATGCGTATCAAGTATCGATCTGGTGAACGGCAAATCGGCTCCGGCCCACATTTCACGCGCTCATGAGATCGCTACGCACCACTCACTGTCGGTTTTCAAGTCTCAAGATGCACCAGTCTTCTTATAAGGTTCCTATAACATCTGTGCTCCTGGTAATTTATTCTAGATACCACTGTCACAAATAAGACTAAGGCTTGTCTATTCTATGATTTTTCTTGGATTAGAGATAGGACTAACCTTTGCAATTCTATATTATCTTCTAAAATTTGAAGCGTACTTATTTGTATTTCGATTTTAAAACTCAATAGTAATAACTTGCTATACCGCTGCACTTAAAGTCTGTTTGAAGTTTTACCGCAATGACCGCTCCTGAATACTTGTCATTCCGCGGCTTCCCGATGTTTTCATCAGGACATTAGTCAACTTGACACTTTGTAACCACAGGTCAAGTGACCCTTGTCTTCCTAGTCTTCGAAATTAATGTAATCGAATTAGTAACTTTTGGAAACGTTCTGTGGAAAATAGTGGACAGTAATGGTAGCTATTTATACTGGAGAATAAAATTGTTTTAAAAAAATAATCTATTTATTATGATAATACTTATCACTGTTGTTATTTGGCTTTCCACTCTGATAAACATCGTCATTCACAGCGTCTATACATATATTATTTCTTCTGGAATATTTTGTCAATCTGTTTGACATACTTTCGTCTGGTTACCCCTACCTTATTCTGACGCTCACTTCCGCACGACAAATTTTCCTCGTGCCGCATTTCCTCTTTAAGCTTTCCACATCCTATTTATACATCAAAACAAAATAGAAATAGACTCCCTCGTATTTATTTATAACAAGGCATTCCGCGTTTCCATCTTTTTCATAGGGCGGCGTGCTTTATCATGCATAGCTTTTCATCTAATATCGATATGTGAATAGAGCCGCTCTATTTCGATTCCGTATTCGTTATTCGCTTTCTGTACTATACTATTCATAGCACTGTCTATATTTAACCTCCTTCCTACAGTATTATAATACTATATTGTTAGTAGGGGTTGATAGTTCTCGTATTTGTTAATAAGTTTACAACTACACATTAAAGAATTATTAGTTGTTTTATATGACTTATCCAAAGACGTCTGATTTTTTACCGTTCTATTGTTTACATCGTAAGATTCAAATAAAATTATTCCATTTTTCGGCAATGTTTGATTAATAAAGCCCTATAAAACTTTGGCACATTAAATAATCATTGTTAGGTACCAATCACTATTAATATTTGTCAACGCTATGCAATTTAATCACTCAATTTTACAAAGACTTATTTGAATAGGATCATTCAAAAAGTCATTACGGGTGAAAGTTGAAGTGAACTGAAGCAAAACAACCGCCAGATGTTCGCTGAGTCACCGCAGTAGGTGTTGCTCGTGCCCTGATCGAGCACAATACATACTCTCTATTGTTAATACGTATGTTCATTGCAACGCAACCAGTCGCCTCGTGTAATGAGCATTAAATTATTCAATGTAATCGTCACACGCACGTGTCATAATGATTTATGGATACCAGTTTTGATAACGTATCCTTATACGTTATGTAGTCTAGCAAAGATATGATTTAGTTAGCTATTTTAACGTTATTTATATTCATTAAGCTTTAATGTAGGAGTTAATAGATCGTTTAAACGATAATAAATATTATTATACAAAATTCCCCCGCGGGCTATTTGCTTTAATAATATTCTCAAAAATAATTGAAAAAATGGTATACCTAAATCTTACCCGACCCTCTTACAGTGAAGGAAAAAAACGTAATGCAACCTGCACATATCGACGAAGAAATTCAAAGATGTGTGTGAAGTCACGCAAAATACTCGTCATTCGTTGCGGAAAATGGAGCCCATCATGGGTCGATCTATTAACTGACTACTACTATACCTAAATCTTATCATCAACTTATTTTTGAACATTTAGTAAACGTATTTCAATTTCAACTCAATGTATGGCATGTGTCAATTATATGACACAATAGTAAGCACAATTATATTACAACATTAGGTACCTAAGTAATGTAAACGCAAAGCTATTTTAGTGAACGCAACCGTGAGAAACGATAAAGTTAAAAGTGTCCGTTATTATGGACACGCAATAAAAACATGCATAATGTACGCACAAAACTTTTTCTCCGTTTTGTTTCTATGGCACGATATGTGCAATCAGTATTTAGGACATTGAACTAACGGTATTGGAAACGATCTAATGCCCACTGAACATCACTATACTCGTAATGTTAGATAGAACGTGAACTGTTAATCAAACTCGTTATAACACTTTAAATATGGTATCAATTTAAAAAACAACAATCACAATCATGTTTTGATGATTGTATGGCCGAAGACAATAATTGATCTTTAGAATCGATCAGAAGATAATTACTTTATATGAAAGGGAATACAAAACGGTTTTTTCTATAGCCAATACAATCAGTATTCAGTAGTGATTGTTCTTGATTTTATCTGAAATTAATGTAATTGGGAATCGACAAAGAAAGTACTTACAAAAACAGTCTTATAAATAAATAGAAACGCGGAAACCGATACCTAAACTAAGTCGGAAACCCAACAAGATCCGATAGCAGGAAATGTGTTACGACGCTTTATTACACGTACTGCACGATTTGTAGCACTACCAGTTGCCAATAGTAACTAAAATTAGTTACAGACGTAAAAAACTAGCTAACTTAGGCACCTACAGTTTCTTGTTAATTATATCCATTTTTTAAGTTCTCGATTATTTAATTGCAATTACAATTTATTATTATCTCAGAATTTATAATGACACTGAAAGATTTTTTGAGTAGGTAATTCCTTACTTCTTTTTAAAATAAGTTGCAGAAAATATTGACTTCTTTGAAATCTTAGACAATGTCTAAAGTAAAACAAAATTAATTAATAAGAAATGGTTTCTCCGTATTTCAATGCGATCAGGGTATACGAGATGAAATGATATTTAAAATGAGGTTGTATGGTTTGTTAAACATGATTTGTAGCCGCAAACAACATGGCAGGTCCTTGCCGTGGCTTTACCGGAGCGGTTAATAACCTGCCAGCTGTAATGTCTGCCACAATCGTTTGTTGTTTTAATTGCGTAGAAACGTATACGTTACCAAACGTTCATAATTACTTATATTTGTGATATTGTTTCTTACGTATGTTTCGATATTTCATACTCAAAGACGGTATTTTATTTTGTATCTGCTAAGATAATAAGCTGGTCGTATCTATTTGTTTTTGGCGATATATACAGCGTCCTTATTGATCACATGTCAAAATATACAAATTAATTAAGAAGGCAAATAAAATTAATAATAGCTATATCTTATTAATTGACACTTTGTGACTTCTAGATGTTTTCAAATAATATTTTAGACTTAAAGCAAAACATTCATTAAATAGAAAAAAACTAACAAGTTACGGAGTTATACCGGAAGGATCCCCGTATAAACGTGCATTGCCCCCGCGGCGAAGAGCAATCCATGCGGATTTCCCGGCGAGGAAAATATTGTACAATCTATGATTGTGACTGAGCTTATGTGTGTAAATTGAAAATCAGACGTATTGCATTTGTTAAAAATATTTTAGTAATACCACATTGAAACATTTACCCTGCGTTTCCCCTGGTACAAACAAAATATCTCATAATTTTCTATGTAAAATAAAAATAAGAAAATAGAAATGGTGACAGCAGTGGAAATTCGATCTAAATATAAATGTTTATCTCCGGCTTATAACAGGAGAGCTTAAATTTTCCATTCACGATAAACATAAGGATCAATATGTCCGTGACGCCTACGCCGTTGTTGACAATATTGAACAGTTTTTAGCATATTCATTGCAAGTACTTTTTATCGAAGTAAGGTGTGACAAGGTTACAATAAGGAATGATCTCATGCATGCGATTTGTGGAGTGTATTCAGTAACTCAACCGTACCCACTTAATATAGTGTGGTGACGTAAGCAATTTGGTGTTTCCTCAAACCAAAAAAATATAAGATTTATAATCTCGAATCTATTAAGTGTAGTAAATATAACCTTGTATCATCAACTTGTATGAATAAGTAGAATAGACAGTATGTGAAGATTTTATAGTATTAAAATTTGCAATTGGTATTAGGTCTTCAGCTTCAGCAGTATATTTCAGCTTAACCTAATGTCATTAGGTAAAGCTGAAATATGGAAAAGAAACCTAAAATCCTTTCTTCACTCCGTAGAATCGATCAAAAATGCTATTCAGTTGTTTAACGATACTGTGACCTTTATGTCAAATGACGATAAGGTGAAACAAAAAATCAAACCAAATTAGAAGGTAAAAAAATAAGATGCCTTATGATTGTTAGACTATAGATCCGTGTAGAGACAATAGAGTTATTTAGTGTTCGTGTATGTCTATAATAATGTGTTCGTGAT
The DNA here is from genome assembly GCA_013186455.1 of Papilio dardanus tibullus. NCBI lineage: Eukaryota > Metazoa > Arthropoda > Insecta > Lepidoptera > Papilionidae > Papilio > Papilio dardanus. Next base: position 1,968,460 of record QDHC01002768.1, on the reverse strand, counting down.
ATGAATAAAATTGATATAAAACAATGTACAAGGCAGTTGGTGAGCGTCGGCGCGGCGGCGCGGCGTTGTGCGGGAAAGTGGAGCATCAATCTATCATCAAGATGCAGTTATAAAAGCTATCGACGGCGCACAAGTGAAACGAAAATGATGCAAGATTTTTCCACGATATTATTAAATTCCGGTAATGGTTGGGCAAGATTCTTCTTCATCAAAACTCATTGAGGTTTTCCATGTCAGACATTTTATATATTGTTAAACTTTATGGCTTCATAAGTCAACATTTAGGTTGTGAATGTGGTCGTAAAAGATTTGAATGTGTGGTATTTTTTTATTGATTAACAGTGTAATTTCTTTTAAATCTAATAATATGTCTAAGCGGCGTACCCAGTCATTAATTGGTCATAGTTAATTAAGAAGCCAATTTTCGTTTAACGTGCTTTTAATTTCAATACGAGGTCGTTTGTGAAAAGAATAATATGAAAGCGAATGGTGCGGTGATTGACAAATTGCCGTTTAACCCGTAGCTCTAGAGCACGTCGCCTGAACTACCGCGGTTACCATTTGACACGACCTTTCCTCCGCTGTTACGGAAAACGTGAGGTTTTTTCAAATTGCATTCTGCACAAATTGTAAACTATATCTACTACTACCAATACCAACCTACCTTCTGCCTATATGTCCTAGAAAGATATATAAAACTGTTTAAAATGGATTTGAAATGTCTGTTTAATGTAAATTGCGATATTAGAGAAAAATAGTTTAGATACATTGATGGGTCTTCATTTTCTATCATAGTTAAAATTAATCATACCAACACAAAGTTCCGTAATACGTTCCTTCTTGTCTGTTTCATGAAACTACTCCATGCGCTTATTTGAAGATGATTGAGTTTTCTATTAAAAGCTTTCAATCGATGGTACCGTTTTAGCTGAAGCATTAAGATCCTTGAACATTTGATTTATAGCGCTCAAGGCTCGGTAAATAGTAGGTATATAAAGTCAATACTAAAATAAACATTATAATTTTGTAAAATATCTGACTCGAAGGACCAATATTACTCCCAAGACATTTCGTTAACAGCAAATTGAAAAAATCTAATTTCTAAAGGTTCTGATTTATAATGTAAGATGAATTATTTAATTTATAATTATAAAATCCCATAGGATAAAACTAGCTGCATACAGGTAAGAAAAAAACATGGAAACTTGTATTGCAATTACTGGCAGTCCCCAGCGATGTCTATTCTTTCAGATTAAAAACTATAAAATGTAAAGTCTGCGATATTTGTAATAGAACACAGATAATCTTGATGGTATTTTTTTAAATCGTTTAACAATCCTAAGTCTGCACGAGTTTTAATAATCATAAAAATTAAAACTATTTCATTCAATATTAAAGAGGTTTAAAAAATAAGCTTTCCAGTTTCGATATTTTGAGTCTCAAGTGACTTAGAATTTTAATAGAAACTTGTGAAACTAGAATTAGATATGCAATTAATCGTCGTAAAATCTAAGCACCTGTATTATATATTTTACTGGTAAAATAAATAATTACTTGCGTTCCCATGACTGCGACCTTTCTCTGCAACTGCGCACGCGCAAACCTGCATAGTTGATTTATCTTTTCATCAATCTTTACCTATAACTGTTTTTACACACCAGACATAAACTTCTTAAACAGTATAATCTTTTAAAAAAACCTTTAAAATAAGTAAGTAATTTCGTTGATTAGGTACAACTGTGTTTGGTTTACAACGTATCGATTCATCGCTTCTATTATTCTGTTATTAGTTTACGGTATTATTAGAGACTAGTAGAGTACCAAGCTCTACTAAATGTTGATTTTTTTTTGTTCTTTACCTTTTATTAGTAAATAAGTAGCGGATCTTGGCAATTAACAGTAATTAACGTGTTATTGATTTGAAAAAACTTAATTGTTTTTAATTTCATAAAAATCTATGAAGGATGCGGGATCACGCGGGGTCCAGCTGGACCTGGATTGGAAACAGTGCGGGATTGCAAATCCTAGTTATGATGAATAGACAGTGTACATCGTGAGCGGACACGTTTTCGTTGCAATCGGAGCTATTAATAATGTCGCGCTGTAACGTGTCCCGGCTCGTGGTCAACCAGCAACACCGATACTGACAAAGGTATTGTGTTAGAAATATATGTGTCTATTTATCATTCTCAATATTCCCGTTGATACACTGATATCACCAAATAATCGGTGTCTAAACCTCTTAGCTTTGGTGAATACACTGATGATTGAAAGGGGTCTTAACTCTTAACATAATTTAAGAACAAGTTTACAGATTATATTTTTTTGAAAGCAACATAATTCCTAGCTTATAGAAATTATAGAATTGAACGAATAAGTTACGCAGGTTTCACAAAACCTATTCTTACTACAAAATGCTTAATTTCCAGGTAATGTATTCAACATCGCGGACGTAAATCCCCACATCATTTGCTTGGGAGCGCCATCATTCCGCCGAATGACCTTTACTTTGTAACGTTCAATGGTTTTTTAATACATAACGTGGGTATTGTATCTGTTGGTATTCCTAAAACTTCTAATGTAATCCTTTTTATAGTAGAGGCAACAAAAATGAAACCTATTAACTGTAAAATAGTGCCGTGTAATCCATATTTTGTATTTTGTTCGCTCGTATTCATTATCTTACAGGTTAAATGATGTTTTACTGTCTCAACAGTGTTCTAAAATGTTGTATAGACTCGCAACCGACACGGCTTCGCGTATCGTACGTACCGTACGCGATATCCCGTCTATAAAATTAAAAACCGTTATACCTTTCTTTCGTTTCACTTTTTTTACCGATCTTGGATTTTTTTATTAACTGACTTGAAATAAAAATAACACAATATTAGTCAGTATTTATTAGTAAACAGTATATGATGTACACATAAAGAATATTTCAATGAAATAACTCATCAAGATTGAAACGTGGTTAAAGTTGTTCTTCTTTTTCAGTGTAAAATAATTTAAAAAAAGTGATAACATGCATGGAGATGGATTAAAAGCTTTTGATTAATAGGGCTTATAATTGTGATAGATAGAACAATGTAAGTTGACGCACTAAAGCCTTGTTCGCACCAGGATAGTATTTTAGTCGAGTAGCAAGTAGCATTTATCCGAACAAAGGATTTACTACTGATCGGACTCGTTTAAGCCTAAACCTACACACTAGGGTAGTCATTTAGTAACTAAACGTGTCTGAACAGCAACATTTTAGGAGAGTAGATTAGTAAATGTTTTGTTTGTATAGTTGCTACTTGCTAAACGACTAAAATACTATCCTGGTGCGTACAAGGCTTAAGTGCCCAAGCGCAACTAAGGTCGCGGGCTGAAGGTCGCACGGGGTGGCGGGAGAGGCCTGAAAGGGAGCAATGCACGGCTCCCGCGCCGCCGGTGAAGTAGAATGGTACAACAATGAACAAACAGATTACGCGCAACCCATCTCTTTGATCCATTTCTGAATGTCTGCATCACATAAATTAGTATATATACCAGGAGTGTTGGGTCTCGCACATCCTCTACCAGATGATACGACACCAACTTGCTCATTGGTATCGGTTTTTACTAACGGTCCACCAGAATCTCCCTGTAAATAAAAAGAAAAAAACAATTTTTTGACCCACAGGCTACGTCCCTCGCGATTTGTTTAAATAGCCAAACTATTGTTGTGACGGTGGCTGTCAAGAGTCAAATTGGCATACGCCAAAGTATGTTGTCAAAATAATTAAAAGTGCCAGTGTCAAAACTAAAGAGGTTAGAAGAAATATTTTAAAATAGATGGATTTAAATTAAAATAAAGAACACAAATTCGGAATTTTGGCCTATATAAAGGGGACGAAATGCAAACGAAATCAGTCCGGGATGGGGACGGCGAAGAAGCAAGAAGTGGAAGAATAGTGCAGGGGCGCTATAGTCAGTCCGGGTAGGGGACATTGGGATTCCGGGAAGAGGACAGCGGAAGAAGAAGCCAGTGCCGTGTGGACCTTGTCGCTCAATAAATGTTGTTTGCACCATACTAAGGTCTTTCGCTCTATCCCACACCCCCAGCTCGTAACACTATGTTATTACATA
>QDHC01002768.1:1926642-1959953 GCA_013186455.1 Papilio dardanus tibullus | reverse complement strand
TGATAATAAAAAGATATAGAAGAATTTCATTCACCTATTTATAAAAATAGAAAATTTACAAATAATAATATTGTCAGGTCTTTTGACTAGGAGTACATAATCATCAAGACCTTTCGGAACTCGTAATTAAAAAGACCGAATTATAAACAAGATGTCCCAACGATCTATAAGCCAACAAATGTACGTAATCTAAGTCTTTAGTTACAGTCAGATAAAATTGTTTGATTTTAGACTGTTTGAATTTTTTTTATCTTAAAGACAAATATCGAGGTCGATGAACTCTTGTGAGAAATTCAATGTTAAAGATTTGTATCAAGACATTTAAACGCGGCGGCCGTGCAGGAAAATACACTGCAGTACAAAACTTAAACATACAACACTTTAATACACAAAGAAATTGTTGCCAGGCATTTTATTATACAGTTACGAATCGTAACGATTAAATATATCAATTATTCATTTCGTTACATACCAGGGACATATAAAAACATGCCTACATGTAAGTGCTCTCTTATACGCACGGCTTGCAGGTTGCAGACAACTCGTCTTCGAGTCGGCTAGGGAGGTCATTTACCTTACCTTCGTAATCCGTTTTTTTAATTTTCTAACAAATTACTGTTCCTCATTACTTCACTATTATCTAATATGCGTGCATTTCGCTAAGTTCGCATGAGAACTTGCGCTTTCCCCCTTGCGATTAATTAGTGTTGTTCAACATGTAGTGCATTATATTTCACGCTCAACGTGGCCGACGGTTTCCGACCGATAGAAGCAAAGGCGAAGTGTCGGCACGATTTTGACATTTTTAGACACGTTCAGCGCGTTTTGCGTCACTCCACTTTTGAAATGTCGCTCTCGTGAAGTTTGTATTGTGTCGCAACTTGTTATTTCAATAGCTATTAAGATGTTATGCGCCTGAGTTGATATTGATACTTTCTTTTAAATGTTATGACAGTTTTATTGTCCCAGTGGCAGTTGTAGAGCTTGCTATATCATCACGTAACTTTTTTCCAAAAAAAACTACTTAAACTTGGTTTAAAATTCTACCATCAAGCATTTAATTTTATTAGGTTTCGAGTGATGAAATGCCTTATTTAAACAATTTTTTTTATGCTAAACCCGTTTCAAAAGCCGGTTTTTAGAATTTATCTTGTAATACTATACTCAAAATTTAAACCAAATATCTACATCCTGAAAATATAACATGAAGTCATCATTCATTTTATATATCTCGTACATGTGTAATTACTTGTGCTAAATATTTTTCGTACAATGAGTCATTTATTACCTACAGCGATTGCGGTTGCAGTATCTGCTTTATTTCAAAGAATCACCAACCAGCGCGTGCGCAGCGGTGCATGAATTTCTTAACTCCTTTTATATGTGCATGTTTGACGTGTGAACTAAAATTCAATTGTTCATTTGTTTTACGGAAAAATATAACAAAGCTGTTATGAGATAGACGACCTCGTGATTAGATCACCTCTAGATGTTATTCTTCGAATTTTTAACGTATCAATCATGTAATACCTTTGTTTCTATGTTTTGTTCACGAAATCTCTATTAACACAACATGGAAACATAAATCACTTTTATACAAGTGAACTGAAATTATGCTCTACATATGAACTTAATAAAAACTATGAAATCTTAATTAAATAATGGTTAAAAGAATAAGTCTTTGATAATGATAAATATTCAATCATTCCGAGCATTGCACGCAACATAACACTTTATAAAATGCGACGTTTTATCGCTGGCTGTGTGTAACGAGCAAAAACAATAATCGTAAAATGGACCTCTCTTCGAACGCACAAACTGTCCACAGCGTGATAAAGGAAAATGCATTACGTCCAAAGAGCGGGAGGGAACTCGTCCTCAGATGTCCTCCAAGCTCCCTCCGGAATGTCCACGCAGGACGTTAATGCCCCCTACAAGTTTAAAAGTCCACTTTCAACTTAGGGGATTCTTGTAAGTACTTCCGTAAACAGGAGGGTGAGATTGTGATTTTTCCCTTAGGTGTTTAATGAATTTCATTATATAGGTACTTTAAATATTATTTTATCGCGGACGTCACTAATTACATTTAATTTCTCTTTGTTTGTTTTATTCGTAATTTGAGTAATTAAAAAAAATCCATCGTCTTAAGTCAAATACTTTGGTCACAAGATAAAAATATCAGGCACATACAATTTGAGACTGATTAATCTCTTCAAAAGTCTCCTAATAGGATAACATACTGACGTCATTTGAACCTACTTTCACCAAACCTTTTTTGTACAAAAAAAACTCGTAAATATCTATATCTAACTACAGCGGTGTTACTTAACAATAAGCGAATACAAGTCCGATCCCGGGATGGACACACCGACATGTATTGCAGTTTTAAGTGATGTATCAAGCAGTTTCTCTGTACATTTGACTGTTTCATGTCTCAGTTCTTTAAACCGAGACTTTGCGGTTGTCGTGCTGTTATTTAAATATCGGCGTCGGGATCGCTCGCACGCCGCCTGCCGCCGTTTGTCCTCACTCACTTCCCTGTTACATTTTTTACTGAAATTATACAGCGCGAGTATTTTACGTGAGGAGTAAATTGCTTTCCACGTTTTCTCTATGCCGACGAACTTTCGGTTCTGCAATTATACAAAATCGTCGACATGTTTTTGTAAACTCTCGTGTGTTTTCAAGTTTTCAATAATTAACATTAAATTGTTTGTTCTTCATTTAACTACAATTAAACTTCTTAAAACACGCAAATGGGTATAACTCAATTAACGAAGCTTTTATTAATAGATATTACCAGAAAATTATGTATCAATTAAAACGGTAATAACAGATGCAATGAAACGTAACGGTTTGAATGGCCGCGGTCAATTCGCGCAAATTACATCGTAATGTCCTGACCTTCTTTGCACTTGTATGGGTATTAACTCGTCTGACGGGCCCCTAGCTTTATAGATTCGACATTTAAAAAGGTCATGTACCCGTAAGTAATAGATAAATACATGCACATTAGTTTTAACATATGCTTTTTAGTTAAAACAGCTGCTCTTTTGTGACATAGTCCTAAGTTTTTAAAATGTGTTTTTAATATAAACCTATGGATCATTTAAATATTTTCGTCTATATTAAACCTTTATATTTTTATATTGAAATTAAATCGTTTCATTTGATGAACAGCGAAAGAAAGTTGAGTAAGCCACGTACATACATATGAAACAGGTGAATATCCGTTAAAGTGGGAACGCTGTCCTGCGCCAAGCTGAGAATTTCTCTTTCAGTGGCGCAAGCACTCACTCGCACCTGAGATACACACGTGATGTGCCTCCGCAATTACCTTCTGGTACCAACCTTTAATAAAATATAATTGTCCAAATTCAAGTTAGCAAATAAATTGCAATTCAAAACTAAAGCATTTTCGGTTTCGACGTAACCGAAAGTTATTGTAAACGAATCTAAACAGTTTCTACAATATTTGTTATTTCAGTTAATGCGCCATAGTTATTACACGATTAAAAGAAATGTTGTAAGGTAGTTATTTGTTCAGATCTACTTTAAACTGCGACCGATAACAGAATATTCTACTCCATTTGAGTTCAATAGACGGGAGGTTATACAAGAATGTTTTCATCTATCAAAAATACTCGTTAAAAAACATCCACTGCTTTGTTGCTAGTCAAAAAGGCTTGATGTTTAGAATGAATTGAACGATCGTTGCCAAGCATTGCCTTGTTGCTTTCGCGATGCAGATGTCAATCAACTTTGATTGCTTCTTTTATGTTACTGCCATATAACGCCTGACACGTGCTATCCGGTTTATCAAGATCTGTTTTATGGTTACATACTGGACGGTTGTTAAAATGTATGAAGGCAAATCGAGGGCGATGCAGTCGCTTAAAGTTGCGTGAGCCGTAGTACAATCCGGCGCGAAAGTGATTAACGGTGCCATGAAACTATGGGTCATTGACCGACCCCTGACACGTGGTAATGCCATTGTTTTTATTAATGAAATTAAAATTACGCTATACCGATTAAGCCGCAGGGCGCATGTTGATGTAATTAGTTAACTAATTCTTATAATGATAGTTATAAGTAAACTATTTTATCTTGCATTGCTAAGCAGACATGCGAAATAATGCTATGATGTCAGCGGATTCTTCTTTAATACTATTGTTGTCGTAATTATTATTCATGCTCTCTACCAAGAGAAACTTTTCTAAAAACACGAAACTGTATATTCTTTCTAATATATTTATTTAGAGAAGTAGAAAGCTCTAAACACATATAAATAGGAACAGATAATTAAATTAATGCAGTTTGCGTTAGTAATTTATATAAAGCTAGCATTAAAACGGCGCAAAGTTATTACTGCGGTATAAAGCTACGTAAAATAAATAATTCTAAACGAAAATTTCGTTACTTTAATAAGTTTGTTTAACTAACATTTCTTTGTTTTTGTATAAACGGAATCCATCTTGTAAATGAGAAGCGCGTCCCCTACTCAGTTATACACGAAATGCAAAAAGTTTTAATGACTAGGTGATTTATACCAAACTTGTCATGTCCTCGTATTTTCTTCCTCATTTCTTCCCAAGATCTACTTACAAGGAATTGGTGCAACGTGGACTCGCGTTCATGATTATTAATTTATTTTTTAATCTAGTTTTATGTGTATATAATCTGTATTAACATCAATAGCTTTCGATACCCGCCATGTGTTTTGTCTATTGGCGTCTTGCCACAGTTTTTTTTACTTGATCTAAATAATAATTTTACGATTCATACCGCGCCGCCTTAATTACGGTGTAGTAAATTCATGAAATAGTTTCGCCACGCTTAAGCTGTGTTCACAAGTTACTAATGCAGTGATGATTCACTTTTCATTGTTATCGAATTTAATTTGACAGTACCTATTTGAGTTGTAACCTGTTTCCTGCGTAACACTGAGAGTCCAAACGGAATAAGTGCATATTGACCGGCGTTACGCGGTGTATCATCGGTCAGCCTGTACGCACGCAGAGAGGGCAATATCTGTGTGTTACTAACTTAGGCTGTGGAAACTGACGGTTATGTTAACACACCCTTTTGTGAATAGCAATAAATTACAACTCGAGCCTTTCTTCGTAGATTGGGACTACTTACATTAGTAGGGCAGTGAAGCGACATCCTGAAACTTTTTATAGAACGGGCCTTTAAACCGACCGCCGCTGAATGTGAACGGCCCTTTGAAGACGCTAATGGACGGGGACTCGCCTGAAAGGACGGAAACTTAAAATGTTTCTTACGACCTGAAACGTCTTTATCTAAATGGCGAAATTATGTCGAGATAACATTCAACCTAATGAAAATATCGGCTCGTATTAATCATAGCTTTATCAAGATTTAAATAATAAAAAATGATAGTAATCTTGGTATCATGAATTACGTCAATACTTGACTATAAAAAGGTGGGAAACAAAACTGCATTGACGGAAACAATCAATTACACTCTTGCAATCTGATCAGCTGTTAATTAAACAATTGACTGTTTAACACCAACACGATAAGAAAAAATATGTATTAGAAATTAAAAATATGCGCGTATTTATGAAGTTGACTATCGTAGTTTTAGTTAGCTTTTATGTTATGCTTAACGTGACCAGACGTCCCGTTTTGAACGGGACTGTCTCGTTTTACAGTCGTATGTCCCGGTGTCCCGGAATAATCTCTAGGAACAAATTATCCCTTTTTCAGAAAACATTTTTTATTTGAGTTTGTTCCTTCAGAACTGATACGAAACGCTTTAACGTCTAAAAAGCAGGAAACATTATGCAGGCATGAGATAATATTAAAGAAGTTGCCATATTTGCGGTGTTATTATTCCCATAGCTGACCGTGTTGTGCGACAAAGTTACAGAGTGCCCGTAAAGCAAAATCCTGTTATATGTCACATTTACTGCTTTTAATGGTCTTTTTATGGAATTTGGGTAAAGCTTACATAATTGTTACTGAAACAATTTCTTTTTTTCACCTTATTTCGTAAGGTTAAATTATTTATTTCCTTATTGTAGACACTATTCCTGTAAGTTTGAATTGCCGTAAGATTCATTAAAAAAACTCATTCTTTAAAAAAGTACTAATTATTATGAACATAAGAATGAAAATATCTAATAGCTATGACGTAACTTTATGATATAACTAACACATTACTTTTATTAGTTTAATCCAAATGCAAAGATATTCAACTATTCATAAACTTTCGTTGATGTTAGATAAGCATCTTAATTATACTGTGGGAAATGTAATAAAACCTTCCAAAGGCTTAATTTTACGTTTAATGTATTTAAACTAAAAATTAACTTGACCGTTAACAAAACGCTATTATTTTCTTCTACGTTTTAAATATTTTGAACTTTGCTTTCAGTTACGTTATTCATTTGTTTATTTTATTCTGTAGAAAGTTATTTAGCATGTTTTATAAATAAATGTTTATATTCGTAACTTTTAAAATTATACTTAAGAACTTAGCACGTCTATTCTCCAGTTTTTATTATTTAAGCTTCTTCACCATCATCTGAGGCACTACAGCCGCGGGTGGGCCTGGGCCTGGTCCAGTAAATTTCACCATGTTAGTCCACTTTGGGCCTTTTTCTTTCAGCCCTTGACGCCGATATTTTTAAGGTCACGTTCAACGTCATCTAGCCATCTTAGCTTTGGCCTACCTCGTGCTCTTCGCCCATCCGGCTTACTCTCCAACAGGCGTTTGGGAACTCTACAATCATCCATGCGTGTGACATGTCCTGCCCAGCGCAGTCGTCCAATTTTACTATTTATATTAACGCTTAACGTTTTATATTACAAGGTTTCATATCTACATATTTAAATATCGTGCATATCTTGAACTGATAGTCCTCGACACTAAATCATACTATTAACTGAACGAACACTATATAACGTAATATTACCGTGTTTCTGCGGTTTCTGTATGCTGTAATAGTTCATATTACGTTTGAGCTACGTCTAAATAACTGAGCTAAGCCTAACATCTGTCATACTGAGTCTACGATATTTCTAAATGACATAATGTACTATAATAACACTAGTAAATAACTATGAACGGCTTGTGAACAGTAATAACATAATACGAACAGTAATACACAACTTTACTACTTTTTCATACTATATCTAGCTAGTATCGTGGGAACTGTATATTCTTATTACTTCTTTGACCTATGTTTATAGCAATAAATGTAGTAGTAGTTCGACCCATGGGCTCCATTTGCCGCAACTCCACGACTAGCGCGTATTTTGCGTGACTTCACGCAAATCTTTGTATTACTTCGCCGAAATGTGCAGGTTGCATCACGATGTTTTCCTTCATCGTAAGAGCGTCGGGTAAATATCTACATATGAAAATCGAAAAATACATTCAGCAATAAACGTATTGTGATACGAATTATTAGTGAATCGTATCACGTAAAGAAACGGAGTCGCGGGCGATAGCTAGCATTGTAATAAAACGTATTTTCATAACATGTCGCAATGCGTGATGGAAAACATATGACTATCTAACCCGCATCATATTGGATAGTAAATGTTATTAACGAATTAGGTCAGCTTGTAACGCGAGATTGGAGCTGGAACCTGTAGGGGACCCGGCACGCACATTCATAATAATTTTACTTGGTCGTCGCTGACAGTTATTGATGGAGCCTATTGGACACCGACACACCGTATATACTATGTCATACTGACATAGAAACTTAATTGAGAGGGTGTTCGACGTCATATAAATGTAATATCTCGACTCTATTGCAATATTTCTAATGTGACTTAACATTTTTTTAATAGTTTCGATAGATAGCTTCTTTATGCAATGATAATAAAACGCAAGTAAAAGTTACCGCTCGAGATAGTATAGGATCACTTACTTAGGCCATTTACAGACAATTTAGTTATTCAAATTAATTCGTTTTATTAAGACTGGGAGGCCATTGAAGATATAAAGATGATTATAAATTTAAAAGAGGCTTTGTTCTTAACGTAAGTTGGGACTTTAAGAATTAAGAGAAATTTAAATAGATATGTCTTGGAAAACTTTCAAAGTTTAGTGGATAGCTATTTCGGCTAAATTAAGACGAGAATACCCGAGGCCTGTTTTTTCGTTGTAACAAAACTAAATAAAACAACCTTGATGGGTATTTTAGGTGCTTCTAATAGTACTGCAATAACTTATCCAAATGTTTCTTCCTAATTGGATTTCCTGTATAAGACCCGCGGCGATGGTAAATTCTTTTATATTGTTTTTCTATGGAGGTGCGGCCCAACCATCGGTCGGTTTTTATTCAGTTTCTTTAAGTCAAAGTTTTAAAACTTACGGTAGGGGTACATTATGCGAAAAACATTGTTTAATTCAACTTTATTGCATTCTGTCATATATTTTTATATAAGCGGTATTACAACGATAAAATGCAAACCGAGGGGCTCAGAGCACTTTAGACGATATGTTTAGCACTGACTCCAGGGAATGTCGCTTCCATGAAAGCGGAATGTTTTTGTGATATCATACGTATGAATAATACTGTTATTTTTTACTTTAGTTATAAAAATGTGTAACACAAAACAAAAATATGAGTTCCTATATTTATTTATTTATTTTTCATGATTTTGCATTGTTTGGTGTTGGTGGGTGATAGAATTGTATGATAGTAGTGTCACGCGCAAAGTTTTAAGACGACATTCATAGCGCTGCCTTATTATGGAGGAATATTTTTATATTCCCGCCACCGCCGTGCTCTCAATACACCATATTACAAGGACGTGAGTGAAATCACGAAGGGAACACCTCGAATTAGATATCCGTTCCACATGTCCCTTGTTAATATTCATCGTATCCCCAAATATGTTCACTTGTAAATGCTAATTTACTTTTAACATTGTTACAGGTCGGCCAGTGTTTGAAGACGAATAATCGAGGTATGTAATCGATTGTATAATCGATGAATCAGTATGGGGTGAGCAATCGGAAGTCAGTTTTTATTCGATTCGGTTTACGCTATTCGATTCTAAATAAATACCGGGTTGTTTAGCCTCGTTTCGCTTTTCCCGCTGATCGCTGTTAACTGAAGTAGGTTAGTCGGAGTGAGATAATAGCTGTCCGTCTCGCCTGTTCCGTTCCTATTATTGTTTGTATTCAACAGAGCGCCCGCTGATGTCGAAAAAACTTTTACCGAGTTAATAGGTAAGCAATATTTGGAGTTTTTTCATCGGCTGTTGTTATTGGCATTGTTGGGTACGGCTCTTGCGATGCGGATGAAACTAAAGAAGTCGGTTAATGAAAGACGAATGAAATAATAAATACTTCGAATGTTTAGGTAATAATCAGTATTAACTTAAATTAATTATTAAGCTGATGTAACAAATACGTATCTAATGGTTTGAGTACGGTTTAGTAGGCAAGTAGGCCTTCGTTGTTAACAATGTAATTTGATATCTACGTATTTGATTCCTATTCGTGTAAATGAATTCTTGAACGATTCGTACCGCGTCAACCTTGTACTATAAATTGTTGTCGATATGTAATATTATGTAAGTATACTATAATATTAAGTAGATTATTATTCGGTAAATCCGATATGGTATTAAGTTTCCGGCGGAGAACCTTGAAGGCGTTCGTACAATTCTGAGGTGAGCGGAGGCTTTACTCGGTTTGCGGTCAGAGCGCCACCTGTGCGGCCGGAGGGGGAACTATCGCGGACACGTAATGTATTATGTATTAAAACGCTATCTCCGACAATATATTACGTCCTTTCTCGTCCCGGACCGATATAAAACATGCGACCCTGTATCTTAAGATTTAGGAAATTGTTTAATAAAATGTTGAACTACACATTTTATGTTCTTGTTACATGTTATATTTATCTCTGTTATTTGATTAAAATATTAACAATCCATAAAATGTCCTTCCATATCTGAAGTTCATTGTTAAATAAAAATGTATTTTGTTATGAAGGAAGATGAATGTTTAGTTACTCGGAGTAGGTATAAAACAATATGCCATAATGCAAGTAGCTTATAATATGGTCGTAACAGTCAGGGCCACGTTCAGATTTAAATGAAAGTTCGTCGTCCGGTTGTGTTTATCCAACGAGCTCGCGGCCCTGGGCGCTGGCTGATTTGGAGGGAAAGTTTCCTTGTTTTGCATAGAGCATGGGGTGGGTCGCCCTACCGACTTGAATATTTTAAAAGCGGACCCAACTTTTCTTTAGTGCGTCCCTGTACGCATCCGAGACAACTGGCATACAAAGGTTGAAAGGCGGAAAATTGTGATATCCTTTTGAAAGTACTTTTACTTATAATACGACGTTTATAATAGTTTTACAAGGAAGTTATTCGCGAACATTAAAGGAAGATAACATTATCAAATTGCAGTTTTTTTTCGTGTTTCCCGATTGCTCGAGGCATCAGTATCGAATGGTTATGTTCGATACAGGTTAAATAAATAACTCGATCACAGTTGGAAATGTTGAAATGGAAATACCACGTTCTGGATGAAGTTTGCACTTTATCTCTGCTTCGGATTTTAATTAACGTTGTTTCGTTTTTCACGTTGGACTATCCGTTCTAGGAATCTGTATGTGTTTTGTTCAACGTCCGTTACATAACTCTGCTCCAATACAAATATCTGAAGGGTTTCTGATAGTCTTTATCCACAGAATTTTATATAAATTAGAAGTAAAAAAAGGTTACATATAATCTTAGGGACATAATACTACAAAATAAAGCTGGCACATGAAAAGCAAAGTGTAATTAAATCAGACATTTATCATGCTATAAGATTTTGTGGCTGATTGCCAAACGAAATCTTTTAGCAATTATTAAATAGTAGACTCATTAAAATATGTTATTATCAATTGTACTGACGTCATCAATTAATTTAAACCACTGACATACATTTCGTTTTAATGAGATTCAAAGTGACCAAGGTTGTCTATCGTCGCGAGATCCAATTAGTTTGGATACAATACCGATTTAGGTAACTTGTTCTTGTATGCTATTTACTAGACTGATTTAGTAATTAAATAACGTAATTCGTTTAATTATCTATTCTTCCACATAATTATATCGTAGTCTTAAAATGGCAACCCTTTTTTAACGTCAAGAAATGCGTTTATGCACCTCTACGTCGGGCGGTGCAATGGCTTAGAGAGTGTGGGACTCGCTGGTCACAGAAGGTGACCAAATTATCCGCTAAAACCTGACTGCCCTCAAACGTATTACGGCGGGGTCAAGGGCACTGTTTCTCGTCCGCGACAAAAATTGGCAACCCTAAAGCAACTGAAACAAGATTAAAATTAAGTTAACACGTTCAGTGCCACCGTCTGACGAGTTTACACAAAAAACATAGTGGCATGCAACGTGGTAAACACACGTGTATTGCGCGCCTAGCAATACATACACAAGTGGTGTAGGCAAGGCGCGGGTCGCGGCGGGTCGCGAGTGCGCTTGGTCCGATGTGAACAACCATACGCCGATAATTCGCATCGCTTCTATTTAATTTCCGCTCCGCAATACATTCTAACAAAGGGGCTTATTATTATTATACAATAGGACTGCACATCGAATCTAACTTTAGTATATTAATTAAAAAGTTATTATCCACTAATCATCTGCTAAAGATGGCATAGTGTGAAAGGCTTACAGAATCATACCTTTAACTTGAAATCACTTCACCTAATATTCCGAAGGTTCGTATGTATCCCAATCAATAGTGTCAAGTCCATTTTGCATATTACAAATTATTTAACGACGTACGAGTAGGTGAACTAAACGGCTTAAGTATTTCTAAACATGTTAGGGCGGTGAAAAACTGACACACTATCCTATTTAATTAAACCCTCGACCCGACGACTCGACACATTGCCGAAGATTAATGTCATCTAGTCAAGGGTTTCATGAGAAAATATGCGCATATTTTAAAAATTAAAGCCTTCTAAATTAGGTTACACGGCGGCAATGTAGTTTTTATACGTTTTAGAGCAGGTATTGTATTTAATTTATTTAAAAATATTAGAAGCTTTTCGGAACTTTAGTTAACTGAACAAAAACTTTACATTAGTTTGTAAACAACATGATCCTAATGACGTATATTTCTACATTTATAAATCAGTTTCATTTCCCTAAAAAGCAAAGAAACATAAAACATGACTTCGATCTTCATTCGGTCGGGTTTGTTTTTATGTTTTGTAAAATATAATAGATTGGATCAGACCTTTTTCTGTTGCGTTGGGCGGACGCTTTTCTTTTTTAGAACCGCTGACTTTCCCTTCTTGTTCTATGTTGTATTGCTGCAGTAATTTATAAGATAACTGAATATTTTTACTTTGTTGATTGCGTTGAGAGCGATTGTAGCGCCAAGCTTCGCAAACCATCATTTGAAGAGCTCATTAATAATTGCGGAGAATTTTTATATTGTATTTGTAAGTTGTGATTGATGCTATGTTTGAACTTTGAAGTTAGGTTTGTCAGTTGAAGGTTTTAATTTTAGTAAAGTTTATAAGTGTTTGTTACGTTTCGAACTTTCACATTATTAATTCAGAGTTTTGTAATCATAATATCAATTCTTGACTTATACAACTTTACAAATTAAACAAACAAAATTAAGCCTTAACATCTTTCATGGCGCTACGATTCTACCTGATTGATCTCGCCTGGCGAGTCAATGGCACTGAACGTGGTAATAACCAATACAACTTGTGAGGCTTAGTAGCAATGTACTTCAAAGTAATGGAGGCAGCATCACGTCGCAGCGTCTAATGATGTGCGAGCCTGTTACTTAGTCCTAGCTCAAAGTCGTCGAGACGTTGATGAATCTCTATCGAATTATACGCGAGGTACGCTCCCAACGCCCCGCGCCCCGTGCACCCCGCGCCGTCCCGCCGTCGCCCGCCCGCCGGCCATTAATCCGGTTAGTGCGACCGCACGCGCCGCGGGCGCCGGCACCGCTCTGATCGACCCGTAATTGGGTGTACTCACCTGCCGCGCCACAGATTATAAAATAAACGTTTGTAACAAGACGAGACTACAACGTTATAGGTTAATTGATCGATAATTATGTTGCTTCGTATGCCTTTTAAACTTTAAAGGTACCCAACCTATTTCCAACAAGTCAATTAACTAATATTCAGGCCTCTTTCAACATCAAATAATATTTATTTCACTTCTGTACTATAAATAGAGTAATAAATAGTCGTTAAAAGTTTAATAAAGTAGAACAAAGCTTTTTGTTCGTTTAATTATATCTGGAACTCTAAATTAAAATTCTATTAATAAATAGCTTTATTTATAACATCTAAACAACAAAAAAACTTACAAAAGAAGTCTTTAAAGAAAATTAGGTTTACTAAGCTCCAGTTTAGTTGGTGTGGATCTATTATACAGTATACGGTGTTACTGGCAGTTAATAAACACGGCCGAATGCTCGCTATATGAATAATTTGATAGATTGACGTTTCAATTTGACTTTGTTCCGCACGGTTTACACCGGGGCGGGATGACGCTAGTTTTGAACGATATAACGCGGGCAACACTGTTGAAAGCTCAATTTGCTTTCATACTATTATTGTACCAAGTTTATTTTATACTGCATGTAGGAATTATGTTCTTGGGAACCATTCATAGTGAGTCTCGATTTATTACACATTCACTATAAATATGTTTTCAATTAGTTGATTAAAAGAATTCGTTAACTAAATAAAAAAGCAAGTTACTTTGTGTTTAACTGACATTTTAACAGTGCAAACGTCTTATTATGACATTAATTATGGGAAATGTTCCAGATAAATGTGGCAACATTTATTCCTATATTTACCTTTAGCATTTCTATTGAAGTCGATCGCGACATTGACAGCGAAGTTGATCGGAAACAGCGAACGTAAATAAATACGAACTGAGAGACTATTGAAGATGGTGAATATAGAGCGTGTCATTCGATTCCGGGACGTCTGTACCGATTGTTTGTCCCGGCCTTGTCCTAGAACGTAGAGCTTTTGTAGAGCCGAGAGCGACGCGTGTAACCTTTCACCTTTAATAAACCAAAGAACGATATTATGAACATTTACGTACGAATAGGTCAAGTGAATTCCAAGTATCTGTTACAAGTAAGCTAGAAGTAAATGTCAATGTGCGCTCCGACTTAAGACTGAAGCTTGTCTGTCATCTTAAATCATTTCAAATTGGCCAAAGAATTTTAATTAACAATTTTAATGTATTTGCTACGAATTCGAAAATTCTTCAAGATCGGCTACTTCCTTATACCCCTCTTCTAAACAAAGTAATTAAAGTACATACCTAATGTTTCAAACGTAATCGCTTTATTTGATTTCAAGTTATTAGTGGAAACCGAAATCTTTGTACTTTTAGTCCCTGTGTTACCGTACACCAGCGAAAGCCGGCATATTATCTAATAATGCATCTTTCATGTTGCCGATATTATTGGAGGGTGCTCATTAACCATAATGGTATGCGTTACCTTGTTGCACAAAAAATAATGAAAGAGTGGTCAAATAAAAATAAAAATTGTTTTATTTGGGTGAACGTGTTTGGCTAAACTTGGGTATTGCAGGCATCCCAAAAATTCTTCTTCCATCTACTGTCGTATTGGTTTCATAATTTTCCTCATTAATATCTAATTGTAGCTCTATTTCCTGAAAAGAATAAATTAAGAATATATCACTATAAATATAAGTGAAATTTTGTACATATTTTTTATATGTTTCGCTTTTCTTTTGTTTTATATTACAAAAATAAATTCTTATATTACAATTTAATCTCAAAAGTTAAAATAAATATCACGAAACACTATAAAATATTGATCCTGCACAGCGTTCGTGTGTACGCTAGACGGCAGAACTAAGTTAAAAATAAAAGCGTCTACGTTTATTTTTAAATATTGTTGGAATAGCCGTTACACTGAAAAGGTCTATTTCTTCCCACTCACCGGCTGGTTGGAGTCAACTTGTTTTTTTAACTCTTCCGAGCGGCTCTCTTTTGTTTCATCTTCTGATTGATTTAGTATGGTGGCCGTCGTCAAATCTGTATTTTCTACTCCTTCTAATATAATAATTTTAAACAGTTTTTTTGTAGTTAAATTAGGAAAACATTTTTTGTTAACAAGACAAATAAAAAAGTATTAAATAAGAAAACATGTGCCATAATAAAAGTAACAGTAAAAGGTAATACTTACGCTTTTTCTTGATATTTATAATATTGTCGAAATATTCACCGAGGCTCTCTATTCTTCTTGTTTGATTGTAATCTGTACAAATAAACTAACAATATAAGGAGATATTTTATTTATCAAGTGTCTATAAAAGTAATATGGTAATATCTATTTACAAAACTCACAATAAATTAATATAATAGTTTTCGAATTGAGATCGGATTTTTAATGTATTTGGACAAACGATTATTGTTCCTGAGAAATACAAAGCTGAGATTCTCATATTATTTAATCGAGAAACATCTATAGATCTTATTCTTATACCTTATCTAGACTTTTTATAGTCACGACTACTAAGTTAAAGGCTGTTTGCACTAAAAAATGCCCAAATACTAAGTAACTTACATGTGTCGGGCTCCTTCAGATGCTGCGTTCTAAGTTGTACTGCAAATATAAAACGAAAATAAAAAAAAAACAAAAAATATCTGGTAATCGAACCCATTATATATGAATTATTGAACCACTAAGCTATCGGTTTACCAGGCTTTTTTTAAATCTATTAGTTATTTACTGTAACTGCTACAGGCGGTTGGTTTTTTGCAAACAGTTTGTTCGATAGCAAAAATTCAATGAAAAAGTTTTTGAACGATATCCGACCGCGAGTCTAATCGAACGAACCCGTTGTTCGAAATTGGCGCAGCAGTGAACTGCAAACAAATATACCTAGGTAGTAAACACTTACATAATTTCTGTACCTGTTCGTCTATGGACGCTGAAATTAATGTTCATTAGAATTAAATGAGGCAGAGGACGGATCATGGTGGCGCTCAATGGGAAGGCCTACGCTCTGTAGTGGAATGGATAGATCAATAATTAATTATATCAGACAAATCAGTAACAATAAAGATGATAGAGTACCATTAACGAAAGCATATGTGTAAATGTATGTGTAACTCTGAGTAATTGCTGTCAAATATCTAACCAGGTTACCTGTACAATAATAATAACACAGACGATTCCGTCCATACAAAGAGAAAACATTACATGTAAAGTTATATATCCACTTAACCAAATACGCATGATTTTAACCCATATTTGAACTAGCTTCGTACCCTGCGCTGGGCTTAACATGGGTCAAGTATTCCAGGTTCAGAGTCATGCGTGTTAAACATGAACTCAAATAATAATCCCGCTTTCGAGTGCACTCGGGAAAACTTTTTTTTTCATCCGCTTTTATTAATGCAGTAAACCATCAGCGTATGGAATTAAATGGTTGCTATGTGCGTATATTCAATGCAGCATATGCATGGCGAATGGCCATACTGCCTTTCAATGCATCTGTGTATCGATTATTCAACTCTTATACGTATGATGGTTCAGATTATTTGCTCAGATAAAACGTGCTAATTTAATGATTTGGTATACTACATCGATACTAGGTATCGTTAATACCTTTACTCTACCAAGTTTTTACTTCATTTACACAATCTTTGTTATGTAAGTGCAAAGTGATTAATAAATAAATATGTACAAAACGTCTATGAGAGAATCTTTATTAATATATTTTTGCAGCAGGCGTTGTCTTATTCTATGACCACATTATTACAATAATCATTTTTATCATGCGTTTACAATTTAGCGATGAACTCAATGTGTGACTCATCGCTTATTTCAGAACGACATATTTATTTGCGAAGTTTTTTAACTTTAAATTGATTATGCCGTTGGTCACTTTACGGCGTGCGTGTAAACGAAACATTTCCGAGTTTTGTCAGATTTTCAGTCTTTAAACTATATTGTCATCGTGAACAAAAGATTTTGTCAGACTATTTAATTCTAAACACTCAAGCGCAGAAAAGATGATAAACGAAATCAAAATGAACTAGGTATAACTACAATATAATAACTGTTGTATGATGTTTTAGCTTGCTGATCAAACATAACTAGTAGATTAATTCTTTAATGCGAAAGGCCATGCGGTTTGTACGCATTAAAAAAAATGCAATAAAAAAACTGTAGTTTAAAACCGCAAAAAGTCTTTTATAGCTTGTACCGCGACTTCAGATTGCGGTATGTTTGATACAAACTGCCGCAAAATTAAGTTCGTCTGAGGTGATCGCTACGCCTGATTACCCACAGCCCCAGCGTTCCCGCGTAAATACTTTAATCCTAACCTATAAATATACTGTTTAAATACTATTAGAAGGTAAAAGCGTATATTTTTTAGTCACATCAATCGATTGCCGTAATTCTATCGAAAGAAATTTGATTAAAATATTGAATTTTTATTTTGTTGGATATGTGTGTAACCAATATAAACATGGCTGTTTGCGAGAATATTTTGAACGTGTATTCTATTCTATAAACGATGATACAAAATTTTGTTTTGTCAACTTCTAGAATATTCTGTACTCAACATCGTATGCAGACAAAGAACACGGTTAACATAGACCGTTTTCAATGATTTTTAAAATATAATAAAACATTTTTCAAAAATATTTTCTCTCCTGGAATTAGAAGCCACTTGTACTTAACAGGTCGAGTCGTTCGTGAACTTTATCCAAGTTTATTGGAATAAGAACTTGGAAGTTGGTTGTCGTTAATTTGAACGCACCTCTGATATCGCTCGGGTTGCCGTTGCCAGTAAAGTTCCGACGATAACTGTTTACAACCAATCGACGTTTTTTCCTTAACTTTTCCGCCATTTTTAAACCTGCGAACGGTAATATTTTTCAACGTTATGGACAAATATTTTAGCTTATTTCTGTAATAATTATCAAAATGTAGACATATGAATCACTAATTTAAAATACTTTGTAATTACCTCGTCTAAATTTAAGATATTCGTTCTCGTCGTTGCACTCTTTAGAAATTACTACAAAAATAAAATAAAAATATCAGTTACCATTAGAATAGAATATAATTACTAAAAAAAAACCTTACAATTAAAACTGCAAGAACGCGGCTCGTTCAACCCATTGTCTGAAAACACATTCATTTTATATTAAAAAATACTCAAGATACCTAAACAAACGATACAAATTAAAAAAAAAGTTTAAATATTATTTAAAAAAAATGCAGGGGGCTATGAAACAGTCAGCCGTTTCTTTTTATTAAATGATAAATATGATTTAAAAAACGCATATACTAACTTTTTGGATCATATGCGATTGTATCAACAATTTCTTGTTTAATATCAACGTCGGTATCTGAAAAACATATGTATCATGCATCCATAAGAAAATAATTGTCAACACACAACTGCGGAGTAAAAAATTAGCAATATTTACCATCTCCCAAGATCGGTATAGCTTGAAGAATATCGAGATGAAATATATCAAAATCTAGAAAAAAAAGCATTACATTATAATTAAGAACAAAATCTAAATAAAAAAAAATAACATTTTATTTCATAATATTAAAGTAATTTACTGCAAATACCCAATAACAGTCTTCATAAACATTTTGGCGTTTTATAGAGAGAAAGCTTAATTTATGTAATTAAAAACTTTTATCGTCATTTTTATTGCGCATTGTTTTATAAATTCTTAAAATTCTTGCTATAAATTTACTGGGAAAAAGTTAAAACAAGTTATGACTGCATTACCGAATTATTAATAATAGAGTTCATTTGAAACTCTGTGATTAAAATAGTTATAATAATAACTAGCGACCCGCCCCGGCTTCGCACTGGTGCAAATCGGTATAATGGTGATAGTAAATACTGCAGCGTTTGCAATGTATGCGCTAAAAATGTGTTAATTTATGACATCATATTAAAAACCTCTAAATTATCAGTGCTACTCTACTATATTGTAAATGTATAAACATGAAACCTTCCTTATGAATCACTCTATCTATTAATAAAAACCGCATCAAAATCCGTTGCGTAGTTTTAAAGATTCAAGCATATAGAGGGACAAACATAAAAAAGCGTTATTGTTTTATACTATGTAAGGATAAGTATAAATCTGTTAAAATTTTACCTTTCAAAATCACTACTTGTGAAGATCGTTTGACTGTACACATACAAGTTATTTTAATCAAATTAAAGATTTTTTATTAAAAAAAGGTCTTAATACCGATACATACAAAGTAATTGAAACAATTCCTCAGCTAATATATCAGGGCTATTGGATAAAGTTATGAAACCTTTTTCATCTGAAACAAAAAGCTATTAATAATTCTGATCTAGATTATATCAGACTTAAATAATACTGTTGTTCATACCTCCAGACATCTGTGCTGGTAAGTAAAAAAATTACAAGATTATTTTTTTTTATATTTAGTCTATCAATTATTTCATGGATTCACTTAGTATGTTAGAACTTCATTAATGTCTCTCCTTCCCTTCGATTTGTTTTTACCTCCTCAACAACTCTCAATCTCAAGCTTTTAAAAAATCATGATCAATAAAATATGTATACGAACCTTGTTGTAATAATTTAGCAGCAAGAGATATCATCTCATTTGGTGTTAGGGTATCCCCTATAAACAAATCCAAATATAATATTTGCACAAAATAAACGTCAACATCTGGGCTTAAATTATTAGTGACTGGAGAAATATTCTATGTATAAACCATTCAATCATTCATCTATAACTCGTATTGAATAAGCCGTTTTGTTTATTTTTGGACTTCCTCAAAATCCTTATTTTTGTAGGATTTTAATTCATGTTAGTTTATTAGTTAACCGTAAGCTGAACGAACTCGATTATTAGTGACGTAGCTATTGTGAAAATATCATTGTATCACTAAGCATTGTAACCAGCCTGTACTGGTGGAACGATATTCGCTTTGTCAGTATTAGTTTCTTTGTTTACGCCAGTAATCCTCAACCGATCTGAGTTCAACAAAGAACGCAACAGTTGCCTCTCCTTACAAACGTATATACGTTGTGTGAAGGATGAAAACAAATGCATTCGTCGTATTTGTGATGATATCCTGGCTGATTATGAACATGACACCTTTTTAGTCGATGAAAACGCAGTTTAGAACCAAAAGCTCGACTCATCTAATGTTACTTACGAAAAGGACAATGTAGAAAAGGAACGAACTACGTAGCACAGCAAAAGTCACACAAAATCAGGTACCTAATGTAGCCTAATGTAGGTAACCAAATAAATTAATTTTAAACAAATTACAGGTGGGAATACAAATAATATAGATCATTACCTACTTTCAAGGGACAGCGTGTTATACGATCTGAAATATGAATAAGAAGTAAATAAGTGCACAAAATTAAAGTTTGGTAAGCAGAATGAATTAAATGAAAACTTAAATTTAATTTCTGTTAATATGTTTTTTCATTGTGTCATGAATTACAATACTATATGGTTACAATTACACAAATGGTACATCTCAAATAAGTAAATATTATAATCTTGATCAAGTTAAAATAAACATAGATGTCACATGTTTATAGATTAAATTATAATGTTATGGACTTGCATAAACTTATCATCCAATGTAGGCCATCACTGTAATGCAGAAATGAGATTAGAGTATTTGTGCGATGGTTCATTGAAGATACCATTAAGGAATAATGACTTGTCATTACAAAGTATAGTATTAATCAAAAATATACTTTATAATGAAATCTAATAGATTTATTGACAATTTCAGATTTGCAACGAATTCAAATATTTAAGATCGTCTAACATTTCAGCGTTAAGGCCATGCTTAAACTCGAAATTCTACAGCGATCTTGTTTAATTTCAGAGAGATCACTTAGATTTTAAGTGACGCTTAAATTTGAATGGCGTTTGAATAGTCGGCCATTAGTTTATGAAGTCTACCAATTATATTTCTTAAATTCGACTTTTCAATTAAACAAATTCGACTTCTAATCTGTTTAAATCAAAGTTACATAAATCGAATACTTGCCGCCTCCGGAAGCTTCCTCTGAACACAAACACGTAAACACGTACACCTATACACAGGGAAACAAATTACAAACCATATTCAAGTGAAATTAGAGAGGCGGTAACAATTATTCGTGGAGCAGAGCAACTCACAAATTCAAATATTATGAGGAAGAAGCGTGAAGTGATGGAACGTCCCTCCATTTCAAAACACGTCTACTTTCGCCTCGTAACGAAGTTAACTGCTGCGTCGGAAAAGCAATTACTATCGAAATTAAAATGCAATGAGCATGTAATCTATTAACTGGCGAGAATATGTAAACGTATGTCGAAAGCCTTTTGTAATCAAAATCTCGGGAACGCTTATTGGTTTCGGATTAGGATTCTGTATTCAATCAGCTAGGACTTTAATGAAGAGTTAAATAGGGGACGCAGTGACCCGAACTGGGCCTTGGCCTCCGACCGCAAGTCTCCACTTTTCAGGATCTCGCCGCGTCACAACCCAATACTGGATGTAGTCTAAGGTCTTCCTCTACCTCACCTATTCAGCGATACCTTTTTTAATGAAAGTTACATGTATGTAAACATGTGTTGTACATCTTACTTTATGTTACCATGGCTGCAAATTTCTTTTCAGTACTTCAAAGGAATCCATGACGCGGAAATTTAAATCACACATACGCGACGATAATAATTCAATCACATCGCAAATTCGCGAAAAGCTTCAGGATCTTAAATATTTATGAGGTGCCTCAAGTTTTACCAAAGTAAAGTTGATGTCTTTTATAAACGAATCAAGTGCTTGTTAAAATCAACACCGAGGGCGGTTAGGCGGGGAACTTGTTCGAAACGAATAACTTTCATTTATGTAATTGTCAAGGAGGACGCGTGTTTGTTTCCTGTTACTGATTATACATTTTATTGAATTTTGATTTCTGTACGAATGACAAAGTTACTTAGATAAGTAACTAATGTTTGAATTGAAAATGGAGTGTTTTTTTGACAAATAATGATGGTAAAAATGAAATATAGATGCGTGTTATGTTAGATCAGATAATAACAACGGGTGCTACAACACCGTTTGTTCGTAGGTGAAAGGTTGGTGCGCAATGACCTGAGACGAAGCAGATAACGAGCGAACGATAGCAAGGCATTGTCAGTTCACTATTTCGCCACTTAGCAACTCTCACTATAGTGAAAAGATGCTAACGCCAGAAATTACTCACATGTGTTGTAAAGAGCTCATTGTCCGTCCGATCTAGATTTCGTAAATTGTTTTTCCCGGGCCATCTACGACCCGACCGCTATTGTTCGCCGTTGCGATGATGTTCGGCTTCGTTTGCTTTATGTTTTTAACAATTAACACACGCCATTACAAAATGAAAATGAATTGCGTTTATAATTTTAGCCCAACGACATTATTAGATATAATTATGAAAATTTAAATGGCAACTTTTTCTCGTAGTCGCCCTCTCTTTCGCTCTCTCGCTCTCTCTCTCTCTGTCAATGTCAATGTCGAATGCCGGACGTTCTTTTTCTTTACTGTGTTAATGCCACTGCTAATTATTCAAATATATGCATCTGAAGAAATCTAAGTTTCATTTACCAATGTCCAGTAGACATTGTACCTCAATGTTGAAATGTTTTGTTCAGAACTTCTGAATATACGTTCTTACTTTCAAGACCTGACTGAATAAGTTCCATGATCGTGACACGAGTGGATCTATAAATGGAGCTTTTATTAAGCAAAAATTTGCTAAAAGTTATTTTTATACAGATAAAAGAAAGTAAATAGGATCGTCCTGTCACAAGTACAATCTTGAAATAACCTAACCATTACTTCCTTAACGTGGATCAACCAAGCGGTAAATAAAATGTCTCTTACAGCAACCAAATAATGTATGATACTGCATTTAAATGTGTGTGACATATTCCGCAGATTAAAGCTACAGTTGCTACTACACACGACTGTCTCGGTGCTCCTCTGCCGCAGACATTTCAATATTTTATATCTCAAATTTGTTTAAGCGCAGCTCAGAATCGTAGTTGAACAAAGATATACTATCACCCGTTTCATGGAACATACTGGTAGATGAAACTAACAGTTGGTTAACTTTAATGTACTTTTAAGTTTCTTACATTTGTTTAATTAGTATATCGACCACTATTAGGCTTATTTGAAATGCTTAACCTATTCAATTTCATTGTACGAACTTACATCGATACATAAACCATTGCTAAGCTACTAATTAAATCCATCATTCGTCTGTTTTAGCAATCACTAAAATTGATTCACTCAACTTTGATGTGCATAAAAGTTGCATATGAAAATGTTTTGCAGCATTATACGAGCAGGCTCCATTCACAAAAGGTATCGGAGTAACTACGCCGGGGTTTTATTGACCAGGAAAGCTTTTTGTTTCTCGCAAAAGAGGACAACGTTAACCTATGCACTGCTATGATGATCCTTTTAAAGTTTAGTGCATTTTAAAATGCTTGCAACGCACGCTAGCATTCTCATTGTAAAGTACGAGTAAGTACTCTTACGGTGAAAGAAAACATTGTGATGCAAACTGCACATATCGGCGAAGATATTCAAAGATATGGGTGAAGTCGACCAACCCGAAATGGGCCAATGTAGTGGAAACGAATAGTAAGCTGGTGATGATGATGATGATGATGAACTAACGTTGATTCGAAAACTATAAAATGATTCGTTGCATATTTCATTATAAACTTTATCAGTTCACTTTACGTCCCCACCGAGGGGCTTGTAGCCTGCCCTATGTTACAGTTGATTTGCATTTAATAAATTAATTTATATATTTTAATAAAAGTAAAACTTAAATCGAAACACGTTTACAAAAAAAAATAGAATTCTCTTAGATAAAGCGGTATATTAAATTCTAAACACGATGGTATCAGTATAAACATTTATTTAGGGCGTCTTATTTGACAAGGCAAAATCGAATTTACTTGTACATCTTAGGGTACCAACATCGCTCACGTCACATAATTTCTCCGCACCCGATGAAGATCCGCGCCGTCTAGACGCGACTAGGGACGTAAACAAGTTCCACGACTATCTCAAAGCTTCATATACTATCGACACTTCTTCCGGATTTATCTGCCGACAGATCCGTATGTAGTAAGAATGCGGATGCTAGCTGTGCGATTCCAGAAGGCTTTGGGTTTACAGACGGCATCGTGAGTGCACCTGAGATTCCTGTCAAGAATATTGACAGATTGAGCCTTTATCCGGTTCTCGCAGCGCCTGTTATTAACGCGTCTATCATACAAAACTACATCAGCTATAAAATTTGTGTTTACTCCCATAGTTTCATTGATTTTGTATATGTGTCAAGTAATATAATATGGTAAAGCTTAGCTAAAGGAAAGCCACGAAACTCTTGCAATTAATCTATTTTAATTAAATTTATTTATTGATTTCTACCGCTATATACAATCAATTATTTATACCGGAATTGACATATCAATCACAAAATACTGATAAAGTGAAATCTCGTAATATTTAAAAACAGATTAAAACAATAAACAAAGTGGTTTGTGTACGGAACCGATATGATAACACAGGACGCGGATGTCCCGATACACGGCGCGGGCGCCCGGAAATAAAACAAAAGAGCAACACCGGTTTCCTTTCACGTCAAAGCTGGAGTAATCCGAGTGGATAACATTCGACCACTTACCGTTAAACAATGGACCATTACGACCAGCACGAGTTTATACAAAACGATTGCAAACTCTTACTGAAAAAAATCTTGGCACAGTTTGTTTTTATTTTAAAACAAACGCTTTTTTCCACTTAAGTATGATTGTTTCTGAATAAAACTTGTGCCAGAACTTTTCGAATTAGACATTTGTGTTCAGACAATGGCTGTTCATTCTCACATTTGCGATGTCACGATAAATCATACACTTTCTCACATATTCTACACGTGACTTTTGATTCTAGTTGTCAGTTTCGTTATCCAAAATATTATTTCGTGAGCGTAAGTATTGTTTTTTCAAACAGAATGAAAGGAATAACAATAAGTTTTTGTATGTGTTACCACAGTGAAAACGGTAAACGTGAAACTGGAACAAAGCGAGGATGCCGATTGTTCCTGTATCCTTTTAGAAGTTACCATCAATCGAGAATAGGAATCATTTGTGAGGAACAAAACTGTTATTCTTTGTAATGTTTCGAATTTCACAGAGTTAAAAGTTATTTACGAAAACTATCAATTGAATTCAATAAAGAAAAGGTTTTATACACCAAATGTTTATATTTGGGTAATGTATTCAGATTTCAGACAATAGGCGAAAAAAAGACGTAACATTTTTACTTATTTTGGATAAAATAAGCATAGACTTAACTTGATGTTGCAAAAATTCTACTGACAATAAAGTTATTTCTACCACCATGATAAAATACCTAATTGCTTTTACCTTTTTAAATAAAAAGGCTAAGGAAGTACCACTTAAGGCATTTGACGTGAATTGTTTCTTCGGAATAAAGAATCGAGTCGCAAATGCGGTGCCCTCCCGAAGGGATCGAACGAATACGATGCCATTCTTACGTTATAAGCAGACCGTATTTTTAAATGTATGTGAAAATTTTAGTAAGTCCTTATTTATATTTACAATATTTTTTGAACTCTCTTACCTGTTTTTTTAAGCTTAATTAAATATACTCGGTGTAATTAATCTGTCTTAAAACGTAAAAGATGAAATATAAAAGTTTATTAGACACGAACGACAGAGCATATGAGTATTATCTCCACAATGCACTTGGAAAATGGTAGACACGGCACAGAATAAATAACGTACTTATAGGATTTTGTAAATAGGCGTGGGCATTCAATACGTTTCTTTGTCGCGGACGTATGCAGGCGGTAAGCCACTCCGGGTCGCTCCATTACTAGAGAGCCTTGTGGATTTCAATTCGCTTTGTCAAAGCGGTACAAGACGTTGGCAATGCGTTTAGAGAGACGAGCACTAGCGGCTATCTTGGAATCGGCTTAACTCACTCAACATGTAGTAGATTTTATTGTTAAAATGAACGCTTGCTAAGAATATAGAAATAAAAGTTTGAGTTCAATTACACTTCATACATGTGTAATATTGTTTCTTTAAGTAAAGTGTATTTTTTCTCTAGAATACAAACTTTTTGAATTGTGGATTTTGGATACTTAATTAACTAACATAATGATTTTACATTGGTACACTTGAGTGCCGTTAAAATGGACCATTAAACTAGAGTTTGTTAAAGGGATCTTGAAGCTGCTCTGAAATGGCGTTAGTTTAATATTTGACACAATAGCGAGCAATTTCAATAAATCAGTCAGCGTCGACTCTCGTGGTTCATTAACGTCTTCCTCAAAGTTATTACACTCCTGTGACGCCTACTGCGATCACCGATATGAAGATGATTTACATCTTCAATTTCTGTTTACAGAAATCCATATCCTTGTACCGTCTGAATATCGATTAGGCGTTAAAATATTACGGAAAACTAGAAGAAAGAAGTTCTCAAAATAGTAGTAAATTGCTATATGAAAGAACGCAACCGTCAAAACCATTTTTACTTTATTTTAGTTTTACTGATTAATAAAAAATGTTACTGAGCACAGTGAAACTGCTAGCACCAGATTTATGTCAAAGTTTCATGATAAAAGCTTTAAAAACTTATAACGCTTTTCATACGGGATTATGACAGTATATTGAATCTAAAACCCAAACGTTTTCGGAGATAAACTCGCTAACGAGACGGCACGTGCCGGAATGAATATTGGTCGGAGAGCCGTAGTCGAATGTGCGCTGACGTAATTCGCACATATGCCCTAAAGCGATCTGCCAATTTCCCTATATCATAATCAATATCTACATACAGATACCGTTTTAGAATACATAATGGACAGCGATAATTTAACAATGTAATGCAATTTAATTACGAGTTTTTTAACATTATGATAAATGGACTTGGAATCATACAAACCTTTTGTAGTAATAAAAATTTGAATGGAAAGTAAAATAATTATGTAGCAAAGTTACATTGCATTAAAAAGAACAGGGCGGCTACCCAAAGTACCTACCTATCGATTGGCGATATCGCTGATGGAATCGACAACAATGTATGAAGCTGACAATGACATTCGACAAGTCATGTGATTGTCACGTGTGGGATATCGAATCGCTAAACACAAAAATGTTTAAACAAGGCAATAACAATTGTGAAAAGCTTGATTTTGTCGACAATACCGCATGGTGTCCCGTATTTACCTTTACAAATATCACATTCACAGGCTAGCGAGCGCGGAACAAACATTTAAGAGGGAAACGTTTTTGTCCCATCGCGGATTTCCTTTGCCCATGAGCCAGGATTTAGATAACACTCCCGCCGCCGCAGCCGCGCTATCGCGACACGAATGACTGAAAATAGAACCTTCTCTACTTTATCTTTTAATTATTTCTAACTTTTAGTTAGTTATGTTTACAGGAACGAATTTATTTAATTAACAGATTTAATTTTCTTTACGTACTCCTCAACGTAACCAAAGTCGAGGGGAAATGTTCACATTGCTCTAAGATGGTTGTAACATCCGATGTTAATACAAAAGAGCTGAGCGAAGTATGTCAAGTTCATAATAATCAAGTCGTTCAATGTCAAAGCGGTGGTAGGGGGCTCCCAGGCGGCGCTCGACGGACTCCGGGAACGATGACGTCACTACCTGCAACACATAAAAAAACCTTTTTTCTTTTGAATTACATGAAATGGGAAAAAAATTACATAAAAAATAAGTAAACATTTACTGTTTCGCGCGGAAAGCTGCATGTATCAGGTTGCTGTAGCAGGCACTAAGTGTAGTATTTTTGTACTGAATCGTCACTGAGGCTCTCCCTTAGTTACCATTATCACTAGTACGCATAACGTAGAGTAAAATATCAAGGAAGGTAAAGTAAAAGATTCGTATGATCTTTCAGACTTCGAGTTAACCAAGTAGAAAAATAAAGCGAAGATCTCAAACTTTTCAGCGTAATTCAAACTTAGACTAGCAAAGGCAACATTCCTACAAGTAAATGTAAAACCTTTCCTAGTATCCTTTTTAAAAACGAATTTACTTCACATTAAAGAAAACCACAGATGTTTAGGGATCTTAGGTTCTTTCTATTTACTTTAGCCAACAAAATCAAGGCGTAGACGCTCACTTAATCTACGTTTAACAATAAACGAATGTAAATAAAACTATACAAAAGCTTGCATGTTTGTTTTCCAAAGTGAAGATTTTTTAATATGAATTTATTTCAAGTTTTTAGAAGGGCCAAATATTTTGAAACCTTTAGACCATTACCATAACACAAAGTTAAAACTGCCAAAGCAATGTAACAATTTGCCTTTCAGTAGTCGATTCATAGAGTGCTCTTGTAGCTTCAAGAGAGAACGCCAAAGCCGACCGAGCACCTCTTAACAAAATATAATTCTTGGAATATCGATACACCTGAAGGACCTTTTGTTCATTTTACTTCGAACGTGAACTTATTTCAATAGATGATACCGAGTACAACTTGGTAACTTAGAGCGAAGATAATAACTAATTAGAATTAAAAATAATATGCAGGATTGACTGTACTTTTATGACAATTAAGGAAGGACTAGATACGTACAAAGCAAACCAGCAGTTTACGCTTCAACTTTCATAAGGTTAAAATTGTCTTGTTAAAGTATACTGTTATAAATTAATTTTCATAATGCTCGTTTATAAATCATGGTATAATTGTGTACAACTGCAAGGGAGCAAGTAAAACGAACAGTAAATTTTTAGTGAATCCCGCAGTAGTTGGTGAAGGGGGAGGGGTCTGGCCGGATGCCAACCGGAAGACAATCCTGGCGCCGACTCAGGACATTTTGATACTCCCGGCGTTATCGCTGAAATATTGGCCTTTCTATCTGAATTAGATCAATGTAGCGATACCGATTTCAAAGGATCTTGAAATGGTATTCAATTAATATTAAAAATATTCAATCAATAATTTCAATACATACAAGGTGATTACCATTTTTAACCGACTTTCAACAGAAGGAGGTTAACAAGTCAGTGGGTTTTCAGTGTACGTGTGTAGTGTTTAATGAAGATAGGGAAAGTCGGTGGCACTTAACGTGTTAACTCCAAAATACATCTCCGGCCTTCAGATGTTTTTTTTCGCAAATTGATCAGGGAAATAAGGAACAAGGAAGTTTCCTGTAATATTTATCAAAGGCGTTTCAGGTGCGTCGGTGTTCTAATAAATAAATTATTTCTATCAGGCGAGATGGTTGTTTCCTGGTTCTTTGTCACCGTTACAGTCTCTTCGTAGCTTTAAAATGTAAAAACAAAATTTATTTTTACTTAACATATAGTATAAGACATACATATTTCGCCAATAAATTACAACTAGTGGCAAACAAGATACAAAACATATTCGTAACATAATAATATAGCTAAAATTTGTCTGGAATACGCAAGCAGTTACCCTTCTTCTAAGACCACCCTTGAGAATCTGTTGTGAGAGCCATTCCGTACATTTCCTCCTACGCTTTACAAACTTGCTTATTACGTATTAATTATCTCATACAGACTGAGCAACAAACGTGTTAGTTTCGGTTATTCTCCACCAGAGGAGCTGTAATTTAATTTGTATCTCGAGAGAATAATAAAACAGTCCATTGTAACTAAACTTGATTATATGAATGGAGAAAAAATAGAAAGACGACAAAAAATGTTAGCAGGTATCCAAATGTATGGGGTCGGTGTAATATCCTTCGCTGTGTTTATAGTGACTAGTGATATCACCGCTGTCGAACACCTGTAATAGAAGATTGCCATCCCTTCCATTCTCTTTGAAAGAAACAGAGAGACCCTATACAAGTGTGACGACTATTGTAATACAAGGTTACTTTGATATCGAACACAATTTAATATCTTATTCGGTTCCCACGCAAGAAAGTAATAAAAGATATTGAGTAGCAATAACATTATTTTTTACATTCCGCACAGCTTACTGTATCATACAAACGCGCCCTGTAAATGTTTACTAAATAAATTCTGTCAAGATTATGAAAATTACAATTTCAAGGCAGACGTTTCTCTCGGGATATTTTTTTACAAAGCGTAAACAGAGTACATCGTTATATTTCCATCGTGTTTATGGATAAAATTGTCTAGAAATAACACGACCATATTGTATTCTAGCTAAAGGAAAATAAGCGGAATATTATTATAAGTAGACTTACAATATTATTCTTGAATAATTTCGTAGAGAAAATTGTTAGCTAATATAATTTCTAACTAGCAAATTCTTTTTTTTTTAGATTGGTATCACACAAAGTTATCAAATGTAAAACGAATAAAAAATTACAAAGAGAAATATCAAACATCATGTAAAAGTTTGCTGACTTATAACTATTAAAAGGTCGCTAAGGTAAAGTAAACGTAACCAAACGAGGCGGATTTAATTTTGTAAATCGAGCGTGGGTTGAAAAAGGCTGGCAGGTTAGCGCGGGAGGGGGTTACAACGGCTCATATTGAGTGCTCGGGTACCGATTAGCATTTCACAGACGTGTGACAAAATGCTTTCGCACCGTCGCTTTAATGAACGATGAACAAAGTCATTAAACGCCTTTAGTTTCGTGTCTGACGAAACCCTGCTTGAGTAGACAGGTGAGATACCCTCTAAATTTAACCGTTAGATGGCGCTCTCTGCTACTGATTAAGACGGCCTGCCAATCACCCGTCGCGATGTTTCGGGGATAAAACGAAGCTATCCCTTGCCGGTTTTATCGACTATAAATTATCTTAGCTTTATAAGATTTACATAAACTGCTGTTAAAATTTGTAGCCCTGTTGATGGTTTTTAGATTGTCTGCTTAGTGTTGGTCTCTACGTAAGTCGTTAGATTTAACAAGTTCTAATCATTGACAGTATATTTTTAAACCAGACCTGCATTGTCAGAGTCAGTTATCGAAGCAAAACGTAACACAAATAAAATATGAAATCTAAAACCGAATGTAGAATCTAATTTCAGTTAACAAACTTTCCCATAGAATACCAACTTTCAAAAATACATGCTCTTTCGGCTAAAAAAAATCTAACGGATTTTTTTCGAACACAATGTTTAATTTACTATGTTACTCTCTACTTGTTTCAAACTGGTCTTTCTATTTTTGATATGAATGTAAACAAAGGACATAAAGCGGACAAAGGTATTGTATTAGGTCACCTAAGTCGTATCTAGGTCAGCCGGGCGCTGGACAACCGTTGAATCAATATAACAGCCTGTTCGATTGTGAACTACGATATGAATGCGGTGACGCTGCAATGTTACAGTACAAAGCAATTTATTAACATGCATTCACAATACATCGGTGTTCTGTAACATAAAAGAGATGTTCTAAACAGATATAATGTTAACCTAGCTTCACTAGCCGATTCTAGTCTAATATTGTTTATATAAATATAGTTACAGCTGACACGGCCGCATCTGCAATTTTGTTTAATTGATATGCATGCAAATAGCGTTAATTGCTAAATCCATTAACGGTATGCAAGCTCAGAGAACAGTACAAATAAAATATATAAAATTAAATAAGCTGGATTGTACTGAAACAGCAATTTTTGTTTTTCATTGAAAGCATCAGTCCTTGATAAGTTAAAATAGTTTTCTAGGCGTATTCGTAGCCAGGTTTATTTCACAGATTTCGTTGGTACCTATAGCCATTTTGAGATAAGAATCCGTAATCCGATGAATTAATTATTTTGGAACATTTAATAGTTTATTTAATGAGGGAGATTTACTATCAATCCTAGCACCTTTTACTTCATTTTTTAATATTATTGGAAGGCGTGTAGTTGTAGCCGCAAGTCACTTTTCCTTTCACAATAAATAACCACGAAATAGGAAAGTATTTTAGCACACAATAAAACATACTTCCTTAACGTATGTTGACTTTATCCAATTTGCAAGTGAACAATACACGCATTGTTTCCCGGCGCGGCTTCACCGGCCGCTCTCACAAAGGAGCCTTACTTTCATTTCACTTGTAGCCTGATCTGTATCAAGAAGCTTTGTTACTAAACCATTTCCTTTTCTTACATTTAAATAAAACGATCGGTTAAAACTTTCACGATTTTTATTCATACCTTAAGTTAACATATTTGTTTTCATAAATCCATGAAACGAAATTATCTTATTCGTTTTAAAACACTTTTTTATGAAAGTTTATTTAATTCGCCTGAATTTATTAGTAATAGCATCACATGAGCCATAAGAGAGTATATTAGTGTAAACGAAAAATCTACACTTAGTGACTGTCATTAGTAACCATTGAGGTACTCAGTTTTATTTATTCAAGTATATTTTCTTTTTGCGTAAATATGTGAGAAGTGTAGAAGATTTACGGTCCTAGTAACTTGATGTGGTTGGTTTGGTTTCAGTATTTACATTTTATTGCGAGTGCTTTATTACATGTTTCAGGATTTTTTACTATCAGTAAGGGACAAGAGGTTATTTACCTGACTATTTAAGTATGTTAACTGGATTTTTGCATTTGGTTCTAATTCAAAAAGGGGGATAAATGTATTTTAATAAATTGTTTTTTCTGGCTTTTCTTTATCCGTGGCTTAGTGAATAATAATTCAAAAAGTTCCATGGCTTTATAAAGTATTTAATTACATAAGAATATTTATGAGGGGTCAGTATAATTATGAAGATCCCTTCAGGGAATAAAGTCAATCATAAAGGACATCTAGAAACTGATTTAAAAGGGATAGTAGCGTTATTTAGTAAAGTACTCTTAATACAAAACAATTATATACTCAACCTATAACCCAAAGAGGTACTTTTATTTTTCCATTTACATCCCTAGAATAATTTAATCATTTAATTAAAGGTTGAAATAGAGAATAATATCTTCTAGACAATAAATATTTTACCAGTTTCGTTTCTATCAGTTCACAAGGGAGTCCGTAATTGATACATTTACCCTAACTTGTCAGTGCCACTTTCTCAAGTTGCGATCCTGTCGTGTTTAATGCACATTTATTATTAACAATGAATTACTCGACGACTGAATTTTATTTTCGTCCCAGTAGACTTCACGGACTATTTCCTATTTTTTCGTTCTTTTCTACAGGAACAAATGTCTGATGCAATCCTAAGCCAATAGTGATACGAATAAAAGTGCAAAGGTAGATTAAAGTTTTATAAA
>QDHC01002768.1:1913086-1926609 GCA_013186455.1 Papilio dardanus tibullus | reverse complement strand
TCCATTAGATTTTTTTGCGAATGTTGGTTTTCCTCCGGTCATAGTTAATTTTCTTTGTTTATTATAATTAGATTAATTTTTACGATACTATTTTAAAGTAGAAACTAAATGTCAAACTTCGATTAATACGTTAGGGCTTCATCATTACTTTTAAAGCTTAATTTATGAATCAAGACAAGACGAAAGATGACCTTAGTATTTCTGTAGTTATGTAAGACTAGCTGTTGTGCGCGACTTTGTCCGCGGGGAATTAAATGATGTAGCCTAGGTTACTCGGGGATAAGATAGCTTTCTAATGGTGAAAGAATTTATGAAATCGGTCCAGTAGTTCTTGAGTTATTTCAGTACAAAAATACAAAGTTTCTCTCTTTATAATATTAGTAAAGATGATATGTTACTTATTTTAATAAAAATAAACCTTTACAATTCGCTGATTTACGAGATCTTCTTTCAATCGAACGTGTCTTGACAGAATGCTGACGTAAATCTGACGCTACGTCTGTTGGATCACGCTTTACAGAACCCTTAAAAGTTGTATTTATCCCGACTGACAGAGGGATGAAGTATTTCGCGGGTATATTTAATTCAATTTTGCAGTACAAACATCGGGGAATCCCAAATACGTCTCGCCACGTACAAAATCAATAATGGCGCATAACGCGTATTTTCGTCGCACATCGACTGCGACATTTAAATTAGACATCAGACCCTCCTAATATTGGAGGGGAGGACGTCTCGACGCATTTCCCTCTATGAGGCGACACTCCTCTTTGATACAGGCCTTTTGATGTCTCCTCAGACCGTACAATACTACTTGCACCTCCACCCCTCGTATAACTTTCTTTGACTCCCAAAATGGGCTTTTTAACATCATTTTCAATGTACCATTTGAGCGGTATTAGTGATACTTTCAGTTCAATAATGTGTTAAATTTCTCGAATATCATCAAATGTTTTACTCTTTAGTTACATTGCTATTCCTACACAAATATTAACGAGGAGTCTTTGTCTAAAAATATTATCGAGTATACTAAAACTATTTATTTAGAAATGTTATAAAGTACAGTGCCAAATAAAAACAATATAAAAATAACATTACCTGTCCGTTAGTAAGTGTTTCTCTTGAAAAACATCTCGAGACACATGAAGTATCAGTTCCTTACAGCGTTGTAAATGCGACACAGGGCTGTGACGACGCACAGTCTGTGGATGGGTACAGTGCTATCCAAACTTTACTGCAGCTCAGACTACGCACGGTACACTGCTCAAAACATAATTTTAAGTAACCATAGAACGTAACGGTATGAGTGTGACGCTTTCATTCATTGCTATCTATGGTTCAACCTGGCAACCATTTGCGTAGAGTTATGCAGCTAACCAAAAGCTGATATAAACTGTGAATCTCATATTAGTTGCTACATATCAGGTACCCATATCTCTGCCTCATTACGAGTCAACTCCGCTTCGAGCGAGGACGCGTATGTCAACGCGAAATCATTTCATCAATATGCTGATTTTTATTTCCACGTTGAACCTATCGACGGTTTATTAAATGTAACGTGGAGTTTTTCTTCTCAATATTTCGCTTAGTGATTCGATTTTAATTGTTTTCTTTTGTATACTTCTTATGCACACACTAAACCTTCCAGATTAAATGTTAGAACCCCATTCAATTTTATCAGCTTGTATTTAAAATGTAGTCATAAAATTTAAAAAAATATTATTTGAAATCTATCACAAAATAATATCATCACGTAATGTATGGATGAATAGATTAAATACACGAATCGCTTAAATCTTGTCCGAGATAACGTTTGTTTCAAACAACGCTTCTTGACTTTCGTAAACAATGTACTGTATTGTACGTTAGAGTTTCTATTTTCATTTGCTAATTACTCATTCATTTGCTAAAACATTTCCCCGGGCTATATTTGCATATCAAATGCACCGAATAACTTCTCGTGACCAAACGCTATACTAACTGTCTTCTCTGAATTATCTTTATTGAATTCACATCTATTCTTTATTGCTAGACTTCTTTAGAAAGACGACTTCCTACAATTAAATACACCTCTCAAACAAGCCAAGCCAACCGTAGAGACTATTCTAAACTTACATTTTGCAAGGCCATATACAACTGTTTATGTTAGTAAAGCTGATAACATAGAGTAGGTACTAAAAACCTTGGCTCAACATTGTTTGTCGTATCGAGGTGACTTACTCTGATTTACACATGACATTTGAATTATCCACGTGGGAGGTGGCAGTCAAATTTGACCTGGAGACCGTGTTGCTAAATTTTTAATTGTACCCCGACGCCAAGCAACGTTACATGCCTGTGAATAATTACAACCACGTTGTGCTAATGTACCGCGCAACTCCTGTACACATTATTAAGATAAGACTTAATAAGGAAAAATGTTAATGACTACATCACGTGGCGATTGAGATTTTAATCTTTAAAACAATGCAGTAACGACGTATTCTGTAACAGATTTATTGAGCAGTATCTACTAAATGCTGCATAGATTCATGAAAAGATGTTTATTCTTGCTCCAAAAGCTGGTAACAAAACTGCCGTTGTAGTTGTGGTGTTTCGTGGACAGCGGTAAACATCTGGAAGTCCTGGTTTTATTTCCTCTTCCTGGTTTATTATAATTTTATTAATCCGCTTATGGTGAATAAAATGGTAAAATTAAATTTTATTTGTTTCAGAACTGATTAGCAAAGCTTTTTAAAGCTTGTTTGCTACATCACACCAGATGGTAAGTAACAACTTTTCATTTGTTAACATGCTTTTATTTTCGCTTGTTATATAAATGTCAGTTTATATGGTAACCTTTTTTATGGGCACACTTGATAGACATGTTCTCACTTTATTTTAATTATTTTGCGATAAAGTTCTATATTCATTTAAAGATTGCTTCTTGAATTGTTATTAAAATGAAGTAGTGTCAAGAAGGGGTAAAATTTGAGATATTTATTTGCGGTCTGTTGAGAGGCAGCGAGCCAGCAAATCTGATTGCGGCGGCGGTGCAGGCGACGCCCAACGCCGATAAGAAGCTCAGGCCTCAAGCCTCCGACCGCCTCTTCCTAAACACAGCTCATTATTAAAATTCACCAACATTTCACTTCGTGCATTTCCAAATCGAAAAGCTTTTATGAGCTTTTAACGTCTCTCAGTGGAATTATATTCCGATCGTGTGCTCGCCAGCTTGTTCGACTTCTAAGCTACTTTGAAGAGCTTATGCAACTATGATATTTTATTATCATGAAGTACTTCAACTTCAACACCTTCACATTAAATATCATTTCATTGATCAATTATTGATGGCTGAGGTAGTTAATATTAGTTGTTGTTTCCTTTGGATTTTGACTAGTAATTTTTTTTTCTGTTTTCGAGTCTTATAATATACGAGTACATGACATTTTAATACAAAGTTCAAATAAAAGTACAATATAATGTAATAAAAACTTTTATTAATAACTTTTAATATTTTAAGCACTTACAGTAAAAAGATACAAAGCCCAATCTGATGGTAAAGTGTTGGCTTCAAATTAAATTAGTTTGAAACAGATTAGTTGGCGTTTTATTGAAATTTCTTGGGAGACACTTAGATCCTCCTTCGAGACTGAGATAGCAGTTGTCCCGTAGGATTTTAAAAGCCGGAGACAATCTCGAGAGCTTACGAGTTGACAGTGCGCTTATAATTTATGTTTTTACTTGGTTAATTACATTTTAGTAGGTAAAGTATAGTTTTAGAAATTAACAACAACCAAACAAACTTCTAATAGAAGTTAGTTTGTTTCATAATTATTTTCAAAGCTACCTAATGTAATCTGATTACTATTTCTTGCAAATATTAGTCTAGAAAGTAAATTTGCAGCCATTATTAAAAGATATTTGTGTCTAATGCAAAGCATAATTGCCTATCGTATCTCATGATTGCTCGAAGCTAAATTTTCTCTATACTAAAAAAAACTTCAAATTGAGTCAATAAAGTACGAGTAGATAAAAATAGGTAAGGTTCGACCCATGATGGGCTCCATTTGTCGCAACTCCACGACCAGCGCGTATTTTGCGTGAATACACATATCTTTGAATTTTTACACCGATATGTGCAGGTTGCATCAAGATGTTTTCCTTCACCTACGAGATACAATAATAATACCGTATTTATAAAGCGCCATCTCGATTAAATAAGAACGTTTTAATTATCACACACTCGTGCAAATTACAAGTACAAGATTTTTTTTAATCCTTAACGTACGGAGCTAAGTGTGATTAGTTAACTGGGGAGCAAAAACACTGCGCATTAACCCCATTGTGATTAAACAAGAGGCGAGTGAGCTCAAGACGTCCCCTACAACGTTTTCTCACCGTTTCCACTGCGGAAACATTCACACGAAATTATATTGTCTCTCTCATCTCTTTAGAAAAATCTGAAATGACAATATTTTTAGTACAATTGTTTGCGCAGTGAAACAACAAGGTTGCGCCGACCCACACTTCATTCCATACTTTAAAATAGGCTTTTTAATGACTTTAAATGGGGAAGTGGCTCACCATGTTGACACCACGACCCAGTAACAGCAAGAGTGAAAAGTTACAACTTTAAATGTCTTTGTATTTTAAGAAATTAGGTTACTCAACTAGTTTTTTTGACGTAAAAATAAATATAACATAAGGTTTGTTAAAAAAACCATGCAAACTAATTGAGAACCTTTGGAATTCGGTTAAAAATGTGATTTTTATTGGGCTTAGGGTGGTTTATTATTTCACAGCAAAATATTCAATAGTATTAATTTATCTTTTTAGAAAAAATCAGAAGAGTTTTTGCTTTATTCTACCAAAATGATTTACTATTTTTTTTATAGAAAAGACCGTTTAAATTAATAGCTATAAAACCCAGCAAAAAGTAATTCCAACATGGCGTGAGTGTTAACATAACAATTTTTATAATTAAATACGTGCAGCGTGTCGACGTCAGGCGCACACGTCCGCGATATCATATTCATTACATTTCCGAATATCGACAGATAATTAAATAATTGCAATATCATATTTATTAATAAAATTACGCTTATTTTATTACGGACACGGTTTCAGTACAAAACTAATTATTTTAAATGTGTCTCATGTGTTTCTTGTCCGAAATCAAGAACTTAAAAGCTATAACTTTTCATAAAATTTACTAACCTAGAAAATATTTTTGTAGCTTATTATGAATTAAAAGTATTTACAATGCTTTTTTCCTCCTGTTCTATTCATATGCAATACCTTCCCCACAATAACAGAGGTGTCCGCGCGCATCGATGCGCGGTGCACGACCTGTTTCCTACTCATATCTGCGATTTTCTTCATCGGGTCAACTAATACAAAACTTGTTAACACATGACCGACTCTAATGGCTCTCTCCATTGTCGGCTGTCCGCTAACTGGGGCACACGATGTGGAGCAGAGAGGATTACAGACTTGTTATAACTATATCACATTTGCACTGCAATTCCCTCATCCTTATTTAGCATGGTACACTAATGAACGTCAATATTACAACACCAGATCCATTTACATGCCCTATTACAATAATGGGTCGGACAGATCACGTGGTTAAATTAATTTTCGAGTAGGTTATTTATTTCATCTAACTCTTGCCTTTCATACTCATCTTCTCACTTCAGTTCTGTCGTATGTCTAGGCTTCCACAGTTAAAACACTTAAACACAACATTGTTAATTCTTTCTATTCCCTTTTAAAAATTCAAAGATAACACTGTTTAAGTACAATAGTTTTGGGAGAAACAATGCATATGATATTTGGCTTATGCATGTAGCTTGGTTCTGTCAACTATTATTAGAATGGTAATCTACTCGTACTTATCCTAGCTGCGACTTTTGTTTATATTATTCTTAAAAAGCATTTATTTCATTTTTAGGTTAACAGCAGTTGGCTCTTTGATATGAGTTCTTTATTTTTATAAGTCGACAACCGAGCGAGTTAAAACGGGTGGACTTTTGTTCCGTTTGCGTGTGGATACATTAAAAAGTTTCATGAAAATGCTATTTTAAAAGAGTGAGAATAGTTTTACATATGGTCTAATAAGGACAGGAAGATTTGAATTTTAGACTTTAGCTTTCGTGGGCCGTTACATTATTTCGCCGAAAATACTTGTGGTATTTAAAAGACCTTGTAATTAAGGTAAACATTAAAACTATAGGTATGACATTAATTTAACTTTATTGACTTAAAGACTAATGCAAGAGTTTAATAATTACGAGTTTGTTTGATCGTAGCTGTTGTCTGATGAGTCCGAATCGATCCTCGGGAGACCCAACAGGAGCAGTACTGGTTGCTCCATGAGCTTTGCACTCGTAAATCTTGAGGCGGATAGATGTGTGTTAAAAATTCTTTTTGCGTCTATTCATAATAAGCATGCGGAGTTGTCTGTGTTGCTTCCTCGAGTAATGACATCATTCTTATTTTTGTAGCTATCTTTTTATGTTCTGGTACTTTTTTTAGTGTAGACACCAGCGACAGCAGAAACATCTTATCCTCGTCTTGTTCCACAAACTCATAACTCTCTCTTTGTTCTAATGGTTTATACAAAAACTCTTGAAGTGGATCATCTCCAGACTCTGAATCAATTCCTTTATTCTGGTGTTGTTGTTGTGGTCCAGATTGATCCGGATCCAGATCGTTTTGAGTATGTTCATCTTCAAATCCGGATGGATGAGTAGACGCTCTTTTTACCATTACTTTTCTTAAAAACTTCAGTTGTTTAAAATGTATGTATTCGCTTTTACGGGGTCCAGCTCCAGTTCCTAACCTTAGTGCTTTTTGTCTCGCAATTTCCCTCATAAAGCAACCACGAATACTTTTCCACTTTTTTTGTAATACATCTCCTACAAAATATAAATATTATAGTAAAAACAAAATTCTTATAGCATAGCACGACTGTCACACTATTACAAAATTTTGCAAAATTGTAAATACTGCATTTTGTCTCTAAGACAAGGTTGTACGGAATATAAAAATGTGAAACTCACCTAAATATTTTTTTTCTTGCTTAGTCATGCCGTCCTTTTCTCTAAATATGTGTATAACTTCTTCCCAGCTTCTTTTCTTCATGTGGCGGTTTGAAGATTCATCCGACGATGTATCCCAGATCGCTGGCCTTTTTTCAATTTCGGATATAAATCTTTCGGTATCGAACGCCATTTTAAAAGTTAGTAAAATAGTAAAATTCAGAAAGGACGCGCGACTGGCATCGCAGCTGGCGGCCGAATGGGCGAATGAGATAGCAATGCTTTATAAGCATTAATTTACTTGGAAGCGCCGCCGCGCCGCCAGAGGTGTGGCGGCGCCGCCAAAACAAGGACAACGGTCCGTTCGGGCTGGCAACGCCGCACAGCGCCACACTGGCGTCGACGCCAAGCCGG
The DNA here is from genome assembly GCA_013186455.1 of Papilio dardanus tibullus. Lineage (NCBI taxonomy): Eukaryota > Metazoa > Arthropoda > Insecta > Lepidoptera > Papilionidae > Papilio > Papilio dardanus. The sequence continues at coordinate 1,919,170 of QDHC01002768.1, read as the reverse complement.
GCCACATGATAAGGTTAAGTAGATTGTAATACAAACTATCGTAAGATCTGATTGACGATTCCGTGGCATCTTAATGAGATATGACCGTAAAAACAACTGTAAATTAGTTCTAACATTTACAAGATATTAACGGTACAAAGGTAAGAACATAGGTAGAGAAAGTAACGGGTAAGCTTTGTGAAATAATAGAAGCTTAAAAAAGAAAAATATAATGTAAATAAACGCAAATAGATACACAGCGGCCTCATTTATGAGGTCGCTTGCTGTCAGTACTCGTTCACTAATACTTCCGCTATTTAGGTTTCTGTAGCCATTACGGCGTAATTTAGTTATGCGAACATACGTAACAAAATTATTCGTTCGTTCACCCGTACGGCAATGCAGCCGCAATTTTACCGCAAATTGCGAATAATGCACTTATGAAACTTTGTTTATACACAATATTCTACTAATAACAAAACAGCTAAAACAATCCCGACTAAATGTTTCTATTCAAATTGATCTGGCATTTAAGCTGCCTAAAAAATATGTCGCTCCTATCATTCTAGCAGAATCAAAATATCAGATCGATACAATAATAATAGATGGTGGCGATTTAATTACTATTTAATTATTCAGATATGGCTTTGTCCTTTTCCCGCTGTAAATCATTGCGTTCGTTTCCATTCTCAATCATAACTAAACATTAATTCACAATTTAAAGCAGTGAAATTGTCATTCCCTTTGTGCCACTTGCCAGCGCCGTCGTAATAATTTGCGATTCTTTAATATTTTATTACTGTTACTACTTCGCTTCACTTTCTATTTTCTTTGTACTTCGTCTGAACAGTTGACGTGACAATTGTGCTAGTAAAGTGCCCTATATTTTTATATCGACTTAGCATATCTTTTCTTCCTTTACTTTTCCTGCTGCTCTTTGACAAGTGAAAAGATAAATTCAAGTAAATTTCCTTTTGCGAGAGATTTATAGCGTCGAAACATTGGAATTTGGTAACATCCGTCACGGCATGATTCCTAAGTTATAAAGCTTTTATTGCAGCCACAGGTGTTCTTGGTAGGCGGTATGATCGTAAAAGGAGTTTTGATACTTCGAGATAAATTCTGGACACATTTAGAGTAATCGACGAGTTTTTGGTATATTCCTCGCTATGTATACCAGTGTTTTTTGCGCTCTTATAGTGAAGGATTCCTGCATACTTATCTGCGGAGAAACTCGTCTGTACTTGAAATATACGTTTGTGCGCTGCATTAGTAATTGACACAGGTCTCATAAGTTCGGGTGGGTTTCAGACCGTGTGTAGAAAGGCACATGATCTGACAATAGGTTATCAAAATCTGCCCAGTTTAAGTTTGCTAATGACTTTGTGGATGCTTGGCTGAGTGTATTGACCCGTTTAGTTCCGGCTTCTAAAGATTGTTCTTTGAAGCGATGATAAACGGGTCACACTGTCAATCGAGATTCGTGTTAGCGGGGCGTAGGCTGCCACCGATCGTAACACTTGGCCTCATTATATACGAAATACAATTTTCATAGATAATTCTATGCATAGACAAAGCGGGAAAAGTAGATGTAATCTTAATTAGCAAAATATTATGCAAAAGTCGATCGTTTTTTTTAGATTTGGTATTCAAATGTGTATTTGTGAAAAAAATGTACGGGCAAATGATACTATAAACGGGAGGTCAGTTTTAAATAGTAATGTAAAGTATAATAAAATATTATACAAAAAAAGTAGTAGAAGTTATTAAATTACTGTTCCCTTTAATAATGTATTTATAGAACTGATCAAATGAATTTCATTGACGTGTAAAAGAAAATCATAACAGACTACCAATATCAATATTTATAACTCAATAAATAAGATGAAAGTGACTGAGTTACAACCAATATGGGCCAAATATTACAAATATACTGTTGCGTAGTAAAAGGTACGTAATAAACTTTGAAATGAATATTTTCATGTTATTTTATCGCGGCATAATAAAACAAAACGTATTCATTCTGGTGAAAGATGAATGAATATTTTAACACTTTCCACAACACTGATTTTTCGCAAACTTTCAGTGGGTCACCCAAAGTACATTCGCTACGAAACTTCTATAGCGAACGTCAAAAATATATGGAACTGATAATGACGTTCGATATCTCACACGTGACAATCACATGACTTATCGACTGTAAATGTCAGTTTCATAAAGTTTTGTCGATTCCATCAGCGATATCGCCAATCGAAAAGTACATTGGGTAGCCCCACAGGAATTGTGTTAAAGTTAAACTGTTTTAATTAAAGCGTATGTACAAAGACAACTGGTCTTTAGAGTTTTTTAAATACCTATATTATTTAATAGAACAACAAGCAACTATTATTTTATTTTTGTTCAGCAGTGGACAATGATAGGCCGATGATCACATCGGCATTTTCATTATCATCAGATAATGATGTGATGATTTTATTTGACTCAATTGAATTGTGAATTTGTTGCAGGTATCTGGAATGAGCCAAATTATAAACCAACTGTACCGACCTCCGGATCGCACGTCCAGGTGAGCTAATCATTTACTTTAAAATACTATTAAAGTTAACAAGACTAGACCAAAATCTATAGTTAATTTAAACAGCGTTTCATACATGAATTCACTTATATTAGTAAATTCACTTACATAAGGGTGAATACGAACTAAATTCCTTAATTTGTTTGCTCACTAAAGAAAGTTTTACAAATATCTGTGTTATTCGTAAATCCTTGCGTTGGTTAATAATTTATTTGACCGTCTCATAAATAAGGTTATATTATGAAAGTTATTCCATTGACTTTTATTAATCCTGTGCACCACATGTTGTGGGCCAATGATGTTTAACGCACAAAATAAAACGAACTTTCTATTTTATTACGCATGCCAAGTCGGGAGGCATTTTATGGCGTTGCCATGACAACGGAGGTCTACGCACCGAAGCCTCCCCACTTTCATGGGATTTAGCGATATCACCCCGCGTAAGGACGTGCGCGTACTTTACGACTTTTCTCTTGATGGATATTTCTTTACTAAATCACTGTAAACACGATGATCATTTCACATGCTCTTCATATTTCAAACTTAAAAAAGAATATTTAAAAATAAAATAAATATATTAACATTTTAATTAATAGGAAATAAACAATTTCTTACAAATATTCCTTACGTAAGATTCAACATGATTTGTGCACGACTATACAACTCTATTGCCGTCTATCGTATTAAAATCCTTTGAAACGTTATTATTACTAATTGTAGTAAATAAGATAAAGTTATGAGCACTTAGTTCATAGCATTGTCATACAAAAAAGAACCATAAACGACACTCAAATAAAATAAGTAATAATAGACACTCAGATAATAAAAGTGCTAATAACAATCACAACAAACTTTTAGTGTTCATATAAATGGCTGAGCGACACACAGTAACGTTACATTTTATATACTGTATAAAAATCGTAAATCAATTAAATTACGTCGTGACATATGTTCGTAAGTGTTGCCAGGATAATGTCTGAATTGCGTGTTTCTGACACCAAGAGTCGACGATCCACTTTGACTAGAAATTACAGGACCAGCCAAGGGCGCGTTCCTCTGTGTTAAATAAAAACTTACAGTAAATTCTAAGGTTACTTGCTCTTGTGCTCGTTTTGTTCAAGTGAACTTTTTGAGTAAGTATGCGTTAAAAACGTCTTAAGTCTCAACATTGCACACAAGATATTATCACCTTCACCTCTTCCCCTGGAACTTTTTTTTTACATCGGTGGCTCTTTGCCTAGTCCGTTTCTCTATACTCAAAGACGCTCCAATACGCGTCGCGCTAAATTTTCGCGATTAATAAAGCTTGTAATCCAGTTAAAGCTGACTCGTTATGTTAATTATAGGCATGCACACCACATCATTGTTATTATGTTTGTTTATGCTAATGCGACTGCTCCCATCGACAATACTGTTATTGAGTAACTTTGTACAATGTTGATACAATTAGTAGCACGTGGCTCGCACTTCGCACATATCTGTTGCTCAAATCACGTTAATTGATACCCATTTGGAGTAATTACTGCAATTAGTGCGGTTACATTGTTGATGTTGGAAACTATTCTAGTGGAGGTTCTGTGCTTTTTCCTTAAGCTTAGTATTTGCTACTGATTTGTACAATTTCTTTACGACCATCTTTCCTTTATATGGACCTCTAAGTACGTGATTGTGAAACTGATCAATACACATAAGGAATTACAATACCTATTGTACTCCAAAATTATTTTACAGCGCTATGTTTTTAAGTGTCCTATTATTATTTAATATTTTACAACAACCGCTCCGTGTGGTTGATTTAATGATATAAAAAAACTTCGATGTCTACACCTCCCCCAGTAACGAACATGTTTCTGTACGCAATTCACCGACGTCGGGCCCGCCTGCCGCCGATCGCCAGAATTCATAATAAATTGTAAAAGTTAAATATTCATGCCCGCACAGCCAGACGAAGTTAACCATAGCGATGTATATTTATTGTTTTTCTTTGGCAACCACCAACGAAATGAATCGTTTCAAAATCGTCTCATAAATTAGCGACGCGTTTAAAGCGATGGCATGTCGTTGTTTAACTAGGAGTTGCGAAGCGCTGCGGCGCTCAAATATTTTCCACGACCAATTTATCAAGCTCTCTTCCTCTCTCGCTTAATTGATTGCTGATTAAACTGTTAAATAAATGCTGTTACATCTTTCTTACGAACTCCAGATAGACGACAGCGCTAATTGATGTATGGCCTTGAAAGGTATTTGCGCTATTATTTTATTCTATATCATTAAACTTGATATATGTTTTAAAAAAGAAAGTGATGTCGAAATGGATTTATTCATTTTAGTGAGATTTCAGTAATTGGAGATTATAAGAAAATAGATCAAAACCGCCGCTTATTAGGTACTAACTTGTTCAATCTTTTCATTATATTTTAATCAAAAATATTCGACGTGAAATCTATTAAAACCTTACAATAAAAAGAATCGCTTTATTTCTAAAGATATAAAGGACCGGTCGACCGAATTGAATTTAGGGGACACAATGGAATAATTAGTGGGAGAGAATGCATTATTTATGTTGAGAAAAATTAGGTTGAAATTGGGGCGCTATAATTTGGTGTATATCCTCTCTAATATCGAATAAAGAAGGTTCATAAGCCGTATTTAGTGAGCGTAAAGATGCGGAAAAACTCGTGAACGTCTCGACGTTAATGGATCGACTGTTTTTTTGTTTCAGAGCGTGGGCGTGAGATGGCACGCGCGGGCATGTTGCACAGGGGAGGAAAAAATGGAGCCGAGTAAGTATTACACACCATTACTAATGTTTACGTCCCGTAAATGGATGAGTGTACTAAACTTGTTTCTAATTAAACATTAGTACTGGGGACGCCCAAAAAGTGTATGTTTATTTTTTTTCCCCAGCAGTTTAAGTGGTCTGGAAGAAAGATAAACACAACAGACAAAATTGTAAAAGACGAAATCAAAAGCATAATTACCATAGGTTAGTTGTAGTCAGTTTTATACACTTTTGCGTATGAAAGGAAACAACAAACAAGCACTTTAGCGATGCTTTTCTTTTACCACAAAAAAATGAATTTCATGCGGCAAACGAGATACTATTGTTCCTAGCAAACGTGCTGTAGACGAAAAATATATGTGGAGTGGTTTGTTTCGAAATATTGCGGTTATTCTGTTTAATTTTATACAAATACTTGGATCGTGGATTTATTTTTAGCGTCGACATTAAGTACAGTTACATATACTTAATTCACTTAACATAATAAAAAAGGTGAAACAAATATTATCCAATATCAGTAACCGTGTCTTTCCATTGCTAAAACATCCGTACACGTGTCAGTTTTGTTGAATTAAAGTTTTTATAATACGCTTATGTAGAAATGTTTTTGGAGTGTTACCGAGGTCTTAGTATTATGATACTCTACGAGTATCACTTGATGTATTTAATTAAAATAAAGTAATAGAACGTAAAGGTGGAAAAGATTTTTCTTTATCATAGGGGTGAGGGGTAAAGAAGCGGAAGGGGG
>QDHC01002768.1:1890901-1906710 GCA_013186455.1 Papilio dardanus tibullus | reverse complement strand
CGCTTCGCTATTTCAGCGAATCCAGGTGGCCGCTTGCTCGTTTGCCACTTTTTTACATAAAAAAAAAAAAAAATCTCGCTTATGGAGGTAGGTCGTCGGGACCATAGAATGACTTTCGTTTATCCTGTGTATAGTGTTGATATCAGTAAAATAAGATAAGCTTTCGTGATAGCGTTAAGTGTTGGATTTGACGATTAGCTAAAAATGTTTAAAAAAATGTGAAGTTACTTAATGACGAACAACGTACGATATATACATACAATACAGGGGACCAGAAGATTTGTCTTGCTTATAGATGTTTGTCTCTAATCAGGCTTTTCGCTTATGACGGTTGTCCGCTGGGACCAGAGAATGATTCTCGCTAATAGAGGTTTCTCGCTTATTTGACGTTTGACTGTATTAGAAATCATTCTGTTCATAAGAATATATTATCTTTTCCCTTAGCGATAAGAATTGTAATACTATGTGAATTTATTTGTTAATTGGACATATAAAAATAAATCATAACATCCATTATTATTAGATACAGCTTTTATACGTATAACAGCAACAAGGGGTGTTTCAACCCCACACCTGTCAATTTTCATAATGGAAACGATATCGATGTGCTGACCAACTAATGTGCTACGCTATTTTTAACCGCACATTGAACCAATCAATATATAAAATAAAGGTTTTCTATCGCTAGAGCAAAGTCCTAGAGGACTTTGTTCATGTTTTTCATGACCTTATATATGTTTATACTATGGTGAACACCCGTTTTTTTATATTACTAAGTGGTAAACGAACAAACGGCCATCTGGAGTCGCCGAAATAGCGAAGCGACCGCTGCCCATAGACATCTGCAATTACAGATATGTTGCCTACCTTAATCTTCGGAGGAGGAGACGCACAGCAAGAGGATAAACCCTCTTCCTATGCATCCCGGAAAATCCATTTCCCCTTCCCACCATTTCTTTATAGGAAAAAGGTAGGAAGGGAAAGTGGATTAAAATGAGGCGTCCGGCACCACACTCTACATACGAAAAACGGAATTGCTTCTATTTCACGCCTGTCTTCTGTGAGGTCGTGGTATTTCATCGGGCGAGCCGGAATATTCGTGCGAAGATGTTAAAGCGGGCTCTACCACTGTAAAAACCGTTGCCTATATCTAAGAATAACATAGAAATGTGTATCAATTTTGCAAGTAACAAATCCTAAATTATTATTTTTTTATTTCCTGTACATTGTTATTTGTTTTGTGAATAGATGTAAGTGTGCGGTTAAATGAGCATAGTGTACCCTGACATCAGAGGTAACCGCGTAAACTCGTTACCCGATGAGACGCTGACCCGAGGTAGATAATTGTCACGCATTTGCAAATATTAGTTTAACCACGAAACTCCAGGCAGTTAATTGCTCTCTGCATGCCGACCCTTTCAAACTAATCAGCTACGGGGCCTGAACATTCAGTTAGTTTAGTGGACCGAACGAAAAATACATTCCGATATAAATTAGTATTGACTTGTCGAATTTGAACATGGTAAAAGTGATTTATGTTTTAAATACATTGTGAACTTCGGTGCTTTATTTTACTTCGAGATTTCAATCAGACAAACATTTGTAGTTTAATAAATGGTAAATTGTACACTTAAAATTTTAAATTAACAACTTTTACAGTTTTACTTAAGGATAACAAAAGGGTATAGAGTACCTACTATCTCACGAGGACACAACTCAAATATTTTCATTTAATTTCCACCATCTTTTACATGTGTTTACAGATGTCGAAAATCAAATGTTGACAAAAGCAATATTGTTTCGCACAGTATAAAATATCTACATATTTTGTTCTATAAGAAAGAGAGAGAGAGAGTTTCGCCACAATAGTATCGATCGTTTGGAGTGTCGGGAGAAAGACGTTCCGAGTTGCGAGTGCCGATTGCACATCCCGGATGAAAGTGAAGGTCCCCTCCGGAGCGGCCGGCGCGATCGAAACCGCAGACGGCGGGGAAAGTGGACGAATGGGAGACGCTGTATCCATGTTATTGTATCAACATGTTATTGCGGTGTAATCCGAGCTTTATTATCAACTAATGTTTGTTTACTCTACTCGGTTACAATTAAAGCAAATAGAAAAATAATAATTCGAATGACTATTGAAATATGAACTAGCAGATACCGTTGAATAAACACTCTTGTCTGAAAAGATTTTCTAAACGCATCTACGAAGTTTAGACTTTTGCCAATTTTTATTATCGCATACGCGTGAATTCTCTTAGTATTGTTGATCGTAATGGAATATTAAATAAGCTGAAATACAGACGTAAAAGAGACGATCAGTAAACAAATGTTTTCTATTCCTTTTTGTGTCCGCCCTCGGTGTCTGGCCGTGTTTGCACTTCATTGCAGTTTCTTGTTAGTGTACACGTGTACTCGCCGTTTACATCTGCCTCGCATTTGTTTGTGCTCATGTCGCCGGAACGATAAAAAACTATGCAGACAAGCAAATGTTTGAATTAACGATTACTGTATTATTAATTAAACACTCTCATCTCAACTCTTATTATTTATTATTATAGTGTAAAATCTTTTCAATTTATAGCTTTGTAATATATAACCATACAATTACATTTTTATCGATTCATTATTACAATGCTAATACAAGAAGTAATCAATACGTTTTTCGATTTTCATATGTACATATTTACCCGAAGCTCTTACGATGAAGGAAAACATCGTGATGCAAACTGCACATAGCAGTGAATACATTCAAAGATATATGTGAAGTCACGTAAAATACGCTCTATTCATAGAGTTGCAGAAAAATGGAGCCCATCATAGATCGAACTACAAACTCGTAATTTTTTTATGTCTGTCAACTTTTTAAACTGTTCAGAAAATGGTATACATATTTAATATTAATGAAAGCAAAGTGTGTCGAGAGTTCATATCTGAATGCGCCGATGAACTCCAGCGGTCACGAAATTCACTTCAAATATAATTTAAATGCATTAAATATATATTTTTTACATACGTCTGCCGCATTTATAAGTAAGTTACGCATGTGAGGGCTTCCATAGGGTTGTGGCATAATTTAAGCTCTCTGACTAACGAGCAGGCACTCAAGTCGAGCCTCCTTACATATCGCTGTTGCCGCAGACTGCATCATATTGTGATATTTGTAAGCGCATTGTTTGTATATCCCCCCCCCCCTCCTCTCCGACCCTTCAGGGTGCAAGAAGAAGACGCGAATGTAACTTGCGTGTTATCCTATAAGATTGTAGACAACATCCCCGAATAATCAAGATTCTCTTTTCAAGTTAAATCGTCTATATCTATTATTATTAGAAACTTACATATTTAAGATTTCCTTTTATGTTGTGACGCTTCTGTTAGTAATCTAATTTAAATCTTTCTGTTACCGTAACAATAATAAAAATATAATATAAATACAAGTTAAAGTTCTTAGCTTCTTAGAATCTTAACAGATATAGCGACATATTGTATCAATGGTGCTGTAAAGAAAAACTTTGCGCGAACTGCACTCAACCAACCAGTTGTATAGCATTGAAGTTTAAACTTCTTTGAACTGAAACGTGTTTTGTATCCGCTCCTAGATACTGGCTGCAAATAAATAAACGTCTATTGGAAATAGCTAAACAGTTTATTATAACTTATTTTATTTGTTATGAAAACATTTTTATTATTATTCCTTGTATTTCCATAACTTGTTATATTACCTGCTTATGTTTTGTTGCAATGTTATTGCATAATTCATAAAGTTACCCCCTCCTAGTCTGCCCTATTCCCTATAGAATGACGACATTTATGTCTTACTTTTCTATAGATTACTACAGTAATTACCTGAAATACCTGTTTCAATCATAATAAATGTACTAAAAAAACAATTTTATAATTGCATTTGTATTTTTTACACCCGTCGTATCCAATGAATGTCAACTTTTAACGTATTTTATTTGAAGTCTGCAAGAGGGGTGGATTGTGTAGCTGAGAGATGTCAGAGGTTGACGCGACGGAGGGAAGCGAAGGACGCAAAGAGGGCTCCTGCTTGATTATAACCGGTAATTGAAAACTCTTCGCACATCTGCTAACGGAATTTACGAAATAAAAGTGTAATTTTGCAACAATCAATTAAATTATGCATGTTACGACTTTAAAAAGTTGTCAACGTTAATCCAATACCTACTTAAATAAACTATGTAAGTTACATTTTGAAGTAAGCATTTAAACATAAGTGCGATTTGAAACGTGCTATTTAAAAGTAAATTCACCCTCGTTTTGCTAAATTAGCTTATTTGTATGCAAAAACCCACTACAAGCTGTCTATTGATGTGAATACAAAAGCATAAACGTAGTGCGTTTGCACGATACAGCGTTAGTCGCACTCCGGGTTCACATCAAAATGTTTAACGAGAGCGACGTAACATAGTCATCAACACTTAACGCTTTAGAGGCCGCGGCGTTTCCATTAGCACACCTGGCCGGGCGAGCGTGATTAATCTAATATATCCGTTTGTAGCCGGAATTATGCTCTCAGGGTATGCAGGTGGAAAAGAGGCCATTCTTCGGGGCCTTATCGCTGTACCCCCACCGGCACGTCTGCATCACTTTAACTAATGGCTCACAGCACATTTAACGTTCCCTACTTCTTACGGAATGGCGCTTTCATGCACCTTTTGTTCGACAGCACGATCTTATTTCTTTCAACGCTCCTCCCTCCTGCACTGTCCTAAATGTAACAAACTTTTTGTTCCAGCCTGCACCGACGCTGCTGATTTACACACTTTACTACACAAGGAAACAACTTTGTAATAAACAGCACCTCTTTAAATATCAGAATAAGTTTACATATTACCCGAAATAAGGTTTGATTAAAACAAAATTTCTACATATTTACATAGAACTAAATATAATATTACACGAATATCGTGCTTAACATACAAACATTTAATAATCCAACTAAAGCAAATAACATTAAATAGTAAGATAGGTTTACATTTACGAATTTTGATATTAGTTTTGGTATCCCCAGATAATTTTAATTAAAACTAATTACAAGGCGCACGGTTGCGTCTGCGAATTCGGCAACGTGACATCGAATGGGGGAGTCGTCGACATTGGAACTTCTTCCCCCTTCGCTTCCCTTGCAGATAATTAACTGCAGATACCCGTAGGGGTGCGATCAAGTTTTATACCGCTTTTTAAATAGGCGACGGCCCCGCCAGGGTTCGAGTGTGCCACAACACTGATAGGGTTTGAACAATTTGTGAGGGCGGCGAGGTAAGCGGCCGTGATTATATTGATTTTTATAAACGACATCTCTTTTTTACCGACCCTCGTCTCTGCTCTCTGGGTAAACGGTTGCATCAAATTATTACTCTATTTGCTATTTAAAAAAAATGTCGTAATACCTATTTTAGTAGCTTTGGTGTAGCACAAAAATGATCAGAATTACTACTTCTCGTAATTTTAACACGTACGCAAAAAGTGTTGCTAAAAATTAATATTTTCATATCAGTGTTAGCCCTATCAAAATTGTAATCTGATAAGGTAAATTGAAAGCAGATATAGTATATTAATACCATGAACCTGTCTATTGCAATTTGGATGAATACCCAATTGGGACGTCTTGAATGTAATTTATGAAAATGTATAAAAGTTGTTAATGTTTCCAATGGATATAATTTATCGAAGTTCATAATGTTTGTACACAAATAAACGGTTCAATTTATCGATAAAGATCCCATACCTATTAAGTTAATATCGATAAAATCCAGTTGTCTATTCAAATTCAAAATGAAACCATTTATAAAACACTTACAACGTGTCCCTGCGATGGCTCCGTTAATTTACATATTCATAATGATTCGGTATCCGTTTTATACGCTCGCTCTCGATTGTAGACGATCGCGGCATTCTCCCGCTCTATTCATTGTTTCGACGGCTCTAATGCAAATAGTCGTAACTCGAAAAGTGAGTGTTTTCAGGAGAGACATTAATGTGTGTTCGAGACATAGAAGTATTTTCAGGTTGAGATCATGATTTAAGAATTTGATTTCATTACAATGTTTAGTAGAGTATAAGTTTTCAGAGTAAAAGATTGCAAAGAAGGAAGTGTCCACCTTATTTCGTAACAAGAGCGAAGTATCCGCAGATCCTATAAAATAGGAAATATTATCTTCAACAAATTAAAAGACACTAAATAAACCTTTAACTGACAAAGGGAAGACGTACAGAAACACAATATGTCTGACTAGATTGCCCCATTCTCATTTTGCTCCAATACGCGTTACAACCGTGTGCGTGGGAGCCGTGCGTTTGTTGAATTAATCCGATGCATGTACGCACGCCAGACGTATAAATCAAGGGGCTAATGCCGCAGCATCCGGCGACTCTCGCTTGTTGTCGGCGACGGCGACATTTGCCTAATGTTCGGTGCTGCACCCCACGCGCTCCCTCCTGCTTCGCGCCACGCCAACAGCAGGAAGAAGGGCGCCGAAGTTATTTATTAATTCTACACAATTGTTTCTCGAACGTTCGCGAATATGTATACTGTTCACAAGGTTATATTTTTCTATGAAAGTAGCAGTTACGTTAAATATAACCTTTACCTATTTATATCAGCAACAATTAGATGAGTTCTAGAAAGTGAAACTATAAATAAACTATTTTAAAGCTATTGTTACAAGTTAAACCATAATGAAGGGAATGGTTGACTACTCGTATATTTGCGCTAGTTCTTGTGAATAAATGTTGGAAACGCAATGGTTTTAATTATCTCATTAATTAAATTAAGATATCGTTTGTAACGTTAATACATTCGAAGCAAGTGTATTTGTCAAAGCGACCACAGACCTCAAGTTATTCGTCTTAAACCTGAAACTAAGCAAATACTACAAAATTTACTTACACTATTCCTATTGCTAATTTTATAACTAATTTCATATAAATGCTTTATATAGGTGAACATAGTAAAATTTTATCAAAGAATGTTCGACACGGACCATACCAAAAAAACAATCTTGCACTATACTTTCGGACGTAGGTACAGCACTTACGTACTCGTATTTTACTCATAAAATGTGTTCTAGTACGCACATTCGTGTTTCGTTCATCTATTCTTTGCTTGCAATTAATCTTACACAAGCCAACGAGTTATCCTTTCATTAACTAGCCGTAAATAAAAGTGAATGTAAAAAATGAGTGTAATATTGCATAGTTTTTCATCGTCGCGCCAGTCGTCTGGTCGTGGCTGTGGCGTGGCTGGGCGGGATCGATCGCACTGCAGTGGACCTGGACCGGCAAACCGCTCGTTATACACTATAATTAACTAAACTATTCAAGCAAATATAACTAAGATGGTGACAAAGCCACACTGCACATGTACACGGAACAACAATATAAGAAATTGTCCCTATAACTACAATATTTCCAAAATAAAAAGCAATTTAGTGTTTTATATTTGAATCTTTCATGTAAATATAACTTTTTCCTTGAGACTTTACTTTCTGTTATTTAAAATTAGTAACACTACGTACCTAATGTTTACAAATAATAATAATGCTCGTAGCTATTGTCAAAGAGCTACACAAAATTATCCAAAACTTTATAATGTCGCGCGTAAAACTTATTAACACGTCAAGTAAACGCCAAGTCAGGGCTTCCCAAACTGTGAGTCGCGACGCCTTGGGGCGTAGTGACAATGTCCTTGGGACGTCGCATAAATAAAAAATATAAGTATCCCAATAGTATTTTTTGATAACCTGTTACTAAAATTTGAAACTATTTCTGGGGGCTGGGTTGAGGGGCGTCGTAAAAAAAGGCATAGTCCTAAGAGCGTCACACTACAAATAAATTTGGGAAGCCCTGGCTTAAGTTATACCGACGCTGAGCACTATTGTAACCAATTATTGTAAACTTCATTTAACATGAAGCTGAGAGTAATTTAAACTTTACTTACGTTCTTGGCGCAATAAACCGACAAAATTCACAGAGAAATAAAATTTTCCATTCTTAACGTTCCATTGTAATAAAGTAAAAATATGCTTGAAGCGAATTCTGAAATTTCAGATTCTACTCGTATGAACTGACAGTTGTTGACTTGTCTTTCTTAATGGTCGATTTAATTAACTAACGGTGAACGGCGAATTATAAGAACGATGGCTTATTTATTAGTACCTTAGAAAAAACACAACTTTCCTAAAAATACAACGACCATAATATTTGAAATCAAAATATAATTTGTATATCGTCGGCTTAGTGCAAGAGCTCATTAACTGCAAAAAAACGTTATGTACAGTTAATAACAGCTATGAATTCGCCTTGATGAGATCTATATAATGCAAAAACTCACTAGTTGTTAGCCTTTATAGTTTGGACTCTATGACCGAGTAAAACTTATGGTAATAAGGGGGACATTCAATATTACTAAAACTAATTAACTGATTACTCGACTTGTTACATTGGTCACTTAATGAGTTCTTGCACTAAGCCTAGGATATTTAAAGTTTTATTTGAATCTAATTACATTGATATGATTTTTCGCATAACATGCCCACGTAAATAACAGTGTTGGCAGAAGCTTAAAGTATTTGTTAAAGGCCCCTAGGAGATCGCTGTAATAACTTAACGAGGGCCCCGACGTGCCTCGCGGCGTCGTGGGGACCAGGACCTAAGCTAATTGCTTAATTAACACCTCAAATCTAAGATTGCGTCGGACTGCATACGTATCCGAGACGTATTTAAAACATATATTCATACACAGCTATACGTAGTGTAGGTTTTATAGTTATAGAAACTGGTACATGCATTTTATCGCTTGAAATAGGTTTCGTAGTCATAATTTGGTTGTTGGCACGTGTTTTTAACATTACAACTTACAAAGTTTGGTATAAATTAATTCAAGTAATTACTTAAATTATTATTTTTAGGTATAATTTGCGTGAGACCGTTAAATTTCGAAATTGCAAGTAATCCCGTAGTCGATTTATTTGAAAGGAACACATCGCCCCCTTGAGTTGAAAACTTCAATATTGACTCGCAAAATTGCTTTAAGTCGTAGCAGCCGATAATGTCTTGAAGCTCTTTGTAATGTCAACTTTATAACTGATGGGTTAAGATTGGAATTGGTTCCGGCGGCTGTCGCCGTCGGTGTTGTCACAGCCCGCCACGCTTATTGGCATGTCCTCAGAGTTTCCTTCCGCCGCGACGCCGCGCCGCGCCGTCCGGAAGATTTTACACTAAAAGCCCTAATAGCGTCTCCTTCTCTTGCCTTAGAACAGATACACTTTATGTACGGTCAATTTACTTTAATTTCATGGCTCCTGGCAATCTCAGTATTGTGTTTTTTTAATATTTTTAAAAGGCTTTGATAAAATTGTACTTTGTTATATTTTCCGCGATGAACTATACTAGATATATGAGGTTAAAAGTTCAAGGTCATATGATAATATCCTATTTTATATGAAATAAATTATTTATAGACGTACATTTACGTGAAACGGGTAATCGGCAGTATGAAGGTACGCGCTAGCCGGCATGGCGCAGGCACGGGCGGCTGAGAAAGTCAGCATGGCAACCCTCGCACAAGATATTCAAAGCATGCAGCTACATATCCGAGCAGTAAAATTTGTCATATCTATATTCCTTGTAATTTTATATACATGTGTGTGTGTTTAAGCTTGTATTTACATTGGATCAAGTGCCTGCCAACACATCCTATCAATTATAAGGTTAGTATACTCGAAAAAGCCTATGTCCAGCAGTTGGCAGAAAAAGGCTGATGATCATGATGATGATGATACTTGAAAATACCGTATCCCACCTTCGCTTAAATCTCACTGAAACTCACGGCATTCCTTTTACAAAGGCTTTCCTTCTTATTAATTCATACCCACGCAGTAAGAACACACGAATATAATTATACACAATCTTCTTTTTAAAAGAAAGTTAAAGCTTAGCGGCCTACGCATTACGATACAAACATAATATGTTTGCGCTTTAACCCGTTCTACTTCTGGTAAAAACTTCCACTTATACACTCGCCACTCCAGCGATAATCATCCAAGCGAAGGCTGCGCGTCGGCTGCACGAGCCCCTGAGCCTTACTCCTTGCGTGCCGCGATACTTCTATGGCTTCCGACGAGCGACTTTTCAAAACAAACTAAACGGAGTCCACACCTTGATATTAAACCAATTAAAATCTGTTTACTAATCTTCGGGCCGGCTACGCTCGCTCAGTACATCCGCAAACTGGAAACTTCCCGAATCAACTACTTAATTGGCCAAGTTTCGTGCACTTAAAAACTTCGCTGGAATTCCAGTCGAGATGAGAATAAAGAATTCGGAGGCGGCTGTACTTACTGGCGACTTACGGAGCACCTGCGACTCGTCATTGGCACACTTTTTTTTTCAAAGGGAAGTGCAGTCAGGTGCAGTCAAAGCACCGCTTTAGAACGTGTGTGAGTATCAATGTTCGAATCCGCATCGATCTTTGTGACACTTTAAACGAACCGTTCGTTAAGAAGATGTAGCTATTCAGTCGTTAGTAGTGCGGGCGCGAGTGTGTGCACCGAGCCAGCGTACGCAGCTCGGGGGTCGACGGCCGGGGGTGCACTTCCGCCTCGCTGCACTCATTTCCGCATAAACAGTGCCTCCTGGTATCAAGATGTAGTCCCACGGATCACGCTATCAAAGTGCGTCTACCTTTCTTTCACTCATTACCTACTTTAATAATTACGAGACGAAAAAAAATCTTTCTATTTTCAAATAACATTGAAAATTCTAATTCAAAATATAAGAAACAAACGCTTAAGCGAGGAAAAAAGCGAAGCGAATGTAACTAATCAAGGTGAACCCAACTCTGGTGGAAGGAACGCAATTTGAAGTCCCCCTTAAAAGTTTCGAAAGCGAAGGAGTGTGGGTGAAGTAAAACAAAGGCAGGGTCGGTGTGTGCGGGGCGCGGTGCGGGGCGGTCGGGCACACGGCGTGCCACTCGTGCTGAGTGCTCCGTATTGTGCCGCGCGTACAATACGCCGCGCCGCGCACCGCCCGCCCTGCCGCCACACCACACGTCGCCTGTCACCGGCCTAACTCGCTTGCTACAGCTTATTAGAGTACGCTATCGGACACGTGACTTCATTGGCTTACAATCATTAACGTATAAGCCTGTATCATTGTCATTATGATCACTGAAAACACGTTACCTACATATTACAAACAAGAACTGATGATTGCTAATTACGTCCTGATCCTTACATTACATTTATCAACGACATGGAGATCTAAATTCTTTTGTCCCTTGTATGTTACACTTACACAAACGATTCTAAAAATATTTTTTTATAATTATTTTTACATCGATATGTAGAAATATAAAAAAAAATTGTTATTGAAGAAAGAGATAGGATCATTAGTGAGGCGTGCACTAATGAAGGCCTCGATACGATGCGACAAGTCTCCGAGATATCGCGCACCTCTCGAGCCACTGCCCTCATAATGTAACTTCGTTCCGAGCCTCGTATCTTACTATCATCTAAACAAAAAGACGTCGAACGCTTGATGACTAGGCTTAGACAAACCACACTCCCAAGATTTTGTTAAAAGAACTTCAGTAGAGCAATTATTTTATATCGATCTATGCCACCAACTTGTCTAGTACACCAAATAAAAAAAGTGTTAGTGGCAAGTGGCCGAGGACGTGTTAAGGTAGACTAAAATGAATTCAATTAAATTTGGATCTAAATCCTGACCAGTTAACGAATCTACACGTGAAAATCTCTGGGAAGCAGGTCAACGGCTCTCATCCCGCTCCGCTGATAGTGGTCGACTGACGAACAAAATAATAGAGGTTTAAAGTTTTTTTAACGCGATAGATAACTGGCAGGCAGTTGACAGCTTTGAATGATTAAAAATAAAAGTTTACAAACAGACCTTTTTATGCCCAATTGAAAACTAGAGATATTTTTTTATGGTTTTGTTTTTAATTTATCTAATGGAACCAGTGATTTGTTTATGTTTTATTTAAATGAATGTTTAGACTTTTCAATTATCAAATCCCAAACTAGACTACATCAATAAAACCCATGACAGAAATACCATTGGATTTGAGATTTTAAAAGGTGTTCCATAGTTTATCAAACAAAAATGAAGACCGGCGACCCTGAGGGGGAAGGTAGAGGGGGTAAGGGCTTATCGAGAGACGGCGTGAAAGCGTACGCCTCTCCTGTACAAGGGCTTCTTTGTGCATTGCACTAGTACCACTTTCCAGCGAGGACTTACTTCCTTTTAAACATAATGAACTAAAACCCTACGCCAGACTTGCGTATATCGATGGTCGAAATTTCAAGTGCACGTTAGATAAAGACTCTCTAGTGCTCTTACGCATATGCGTACATCGCGTATACATTGTGTATACGCGATGTACGCATCTTCTTATACATTGTGTAAAGTTATCATGACCTTATTGGCTTGCGCGCACTAGGATAGTATTCGGATACTTGCTACTTGCTACTCGACTAAAATACTATCCTACCACGAACAACGCTTTCCTTTTGACAAATGGCCACTAAGTTACTTCTTCAATAACCATTTAACAAAAATACTTACGAGGATATATTTTTTAAGGGGGAAATAAATATTGCATTGAAATAGTAGACTTGATATTTTATTTCTAAGTCCCCGACAAAGAAATTCAAGGAGTCCTCAATTATTGTCATTATGTCTCCCCAACTGTCTCTACTTATTTGACGAAAAAATGTTAAATGGATTTATAAAGCACTTTATTTGTAATATCGAGTCCAAGAAACAATTTCAAATATTTCATTCGGAGCGACGTTAAAAAGGAAACATCAATCCTCGCAAATTAACACGAATATTTTATTAAGAAATAACAAATTGATTAAAGTCTTATTTTGATGAAAATTATAACACTTCTAGGGTCACCAAAAATGCTTTTGATTAAACTTTACATTAAAAGTTCATGTGAACACCGGGACAACTTTTCATTCACAGTTCTAGATTATATTGTATACAGTATGTAATCAAATAACATACATTTTTACAATATTCAATGTGTAAATACGTCGTAATAGTTCTGAACAAAGAAGAAAGCGAATCGTAAAAAGTATATAACGAGTATGAATATCATGTATCACGTAAACAGAAACAAACTCCAACAAGATACAAAAGAGTAATGTCTCTAAAAACGGTCCGCTAACGCGATAACAATCAAAATAATAGAATTACATCACTGTCGAGTGATATAAGTAGGTCATTATTTCCTAATCCGGTTCTAATGGTGTAGGCAAAGAGTCGTGCTCGGAGCGTGGTGAGGTCGTCAAGGAAATGAGTTCAATTTAGCATTATCTCGGAGAATTGACTGCCTGCCGACTGCGTCCGCTTGTTACATTGAATTATATACGACAACGGCACCGGAAAATCTATTCGAAAATTGCGTAATAAATGTACCATGGAAACGGTAAATAGCATTTGTTCAAATTACAACTATCGTGTGTAACCGCTGGACTCTATTTATAGATAAAATATATGTAAGAGACAAATACAGCAGCTGATGTTCAGTTAGTTCAATTCGACTCCAAAAGTATTCCTAGACCTTCCAGAAAAGTTACAAAAGTCTGACAACACATTAACTTTTACTATGTTAGCGCCTAACATTGTTCGACCACATCACCACTTACCGGCTAATGTCAGGAGCTGGGCTATTTGAAGATATCCTTTAAAAATAATTCTTTTGTTATATCATTGTGGACCACGGTGTTTTGTATTATCTTTTACAATACTGTTACCAAGTTTATTAACATTTACAATATATCATTTTCCAGCGGGTGTGATGACGTACAGCGTTCCCTGGAACTACTGGACCAAGTGCTGAGCGAGTACGACGAGGGCGAACCTCGCTCGCTAGAGGTCCGCGCCGCTGCCACGGCTGCAACAGCTGCCACGCCGGCAACGCCAGCCACGCCTGCCACTCCTGCCACGCCAGCCACTGACGACGATTCACCGCTCGCGGGACACACCTCGGAGGACGATGGATACATGAGCATGAACGGAAGACGGTAAGAAAACCTAATTTTAGTCAACATTTTATTGATAGACACGACAATTTTTATCATAATACATTTTAAAAACCACTTAACTGTACGTTTAAAGTTAATTTTAAAGCTGTTCCATTGTAAGATAGTAGAGTTAGAGAAACTTTTGAGATAGAAAGGACACAAAGTTCAAACATTATTATAAAGGTTTCTATGTACATAAGTAAATCATTGTAAAGTGTCAGTTGCCGGTATCACGCGTTGCCGCTCGTAAATCTAGCACGAGATACAAACTGGAACGACGAAATATCACCAGCAATAAAGCGCACTTTACGCGTACATTACTACGAGTATTTGTATGTACAATACTTTGTTTAAGTATCCTGTCACATCGTTGAACTTGTCACTCACTAACATTTATTGACGAAAATAATGATTGGTATTAAATTGAATTACAGAGCGAAATTCGCGTTAGGGTTTCGGCCTATGGAGGAGCGTGAGGAGCCCTCGCCCCCCGACCCGCCCTCGCCGCGCTCCCCGCGCTCCCCGCCGCCGCCGGAGGAAGCGCAGCGCATCATCTCCACCTTGTTACCCAAGTACGAAGTCATATTTGTGTTTACTAAATATTAGTTATCAAATAATGTTTCTCTTTTTAAACCTAGAAGATAGATATCCAGAGATCCCACAAAGATTCTCTTTTGAATAAAAAATATGTAAGAAACTTTAAAAGAAATTGAACTCTTAATTTGTCTTGGTCTAGAAGTATGTTATTAATGTATTTCAGGGTATCGCCGGCGAATTCTGGAAAGCGCACCATTTCCGCGGAAAGGACCGAAGCTGAAAAATTGGATTCAATTATTAGTGTCAATGGAATAACAACTGCAACACAAACAACTTTTGTAAGTATAATTAATATTTAATAAGCCTTTTTTTTAATCGATATCAAATCAGTTCACAGCAGGAAAAAGTTACGTGACAATGACTTTGAATATTAATTTCCAGCCGAAAACAAGACATCAGCGACCATACGGTTGGGACAAGGAGGTGGAAACGAACGGGTTCCAGCTGCAACCGGCGCCAGTGCCCCCCTACCGGTTCTCGTCGCTGCAGCACGGCGCGCGTCCCCCGCAGGAGCCCGCCGCCTGGCTGCCGCCGCGCCACGCACCCGTCCTCAAATCGCCCAGCTTTGACAGCCCTCCCGTCTTCCCCTTCATGGGCTTCTCCAGCGAATTCAACGACAAACCGTACAATGAACACCCCGTCACCATATACCCCGGACCGAACGTCCAGTTCAACAGACAGACCAACTCGCCCACCTACAACTTACAAAAGATATCACCTTCGAATTTGAAGAATTTAGAAAGGAAGAACGTGAAACGCGACAGCAGATCGGACGGGGAGATGCTGTCGCCGCGAGGTAAGATTCCTCCGCGGACTCTCGCCGGTTCTATGGAGAGGCATAGAGAAGTGTGTAGAGGTTCTTCGGAGGACGTAATGGACGGGCGCAAGACGAGAGGCTCGAGCCGGAGCAACGACGACGAGCACTTCTCCGACGACTCCCTGGAGGAGCCCTTCCCGCCGCCGCCGCCGACACCGCCGCCGGCCGCCACCACGCCCTCCAAGCGCAACTCCATCGCCTGGGAAGTCTCCCTCGACGGTGACGATCCACTTCTCACTCCGGGTAGCACTAAGGCACGTACATCTTGACATTTAATCGATGGTTTTCGTTTCGAAGAGAAAACAAGTTTCATAATA
>QDHC01002768.1:1846580-1864701 GCA_013186455.1 Papilio dardanus tibullus | reverse complement strand
GGCGGCGCTGCGGCTGCGGCTGCGGCTGCGGCGGCCGCACGCGCGCCGACACTATTTATCAATATCAAAACAAATGAACGGTCCTTATCACTTTTATAGAATATACAAAATGCAGTTACTTATTTCCCTGTGGAAAAAATATTATCTTATAGTATTCTTAGATCACGGCGCGCTTCGATCTGCGAACAAAATTATTTACTGTTAATATACCGCTTTGTTCCTTCCATTTACATAGCATCATCAGAGTCAAATGGCGAAATTTCTTACCTTTAATAACCACAGGTAACTAAATAGTCTCCTAATTTCTCCACTACGGATGCAGCCTGCTGGGGTTGGATGGGGTCTTCATACAGTGAAATTACGACGGCTGCAAACAAACATATCGTTAAGACTCTATCTCAAAATAGATACCTTATCACCTAACATATGATACAGAAGCGTTAAGACGAGATTACGGCCTCGCGTTGACAAGTCACGACACTTTGATACAGTAACAGTGTTTACATAGATCTATGACCGACGAAGCCCTAATAGTGCGTGGGAAAGAACTCTTTATGGAACAGATGGCCGACTCTCGGCAACTCTAAACTACGGCAAGCGTATTAATCATTGATACACTAGAAAGGGGTTGTCTATTAATAATATTAATACCTTTAATAAACTTTGTATTGATGTTTTATTTAACTTGTGTGAACGTCGTACTATTTAGATAGATTTTATTTTGTAAAAAGCTATTGTATCGTCTATTGATAACTCAGATTCTGTATTTTCGGGAACATGAACAAATGTACTAAAATCCTTAAATAAAATAACTGACTTCAGTTGTAGTGTTTTATTTGAGATTATATTAGTATTTTAAAACAAATCACAACAGACTTCTAAAAATAAATATGTTTAAAAATGTATTTAAAGAGTATGCAAATAAACTGTCCTAAAAGTGGTTTTATTTTTGAACATGACATGACTACAAAAGCCATTCGCCTGATTTGGTGTGACCTTTGACGCGCTGTCAAAGGTCTTTCCACTTGGCCAGTCCTTTGGGCAGCGGATCGATCCCAATAGCTCTGCCAAACCGCGCTCGCGGTTCGGCAAACAGAACAGGTTTGCGTCGGACGGACAACGGTACTTCGGACTTCATATACAGGTGAAAGATAAGAAAGCGGTAGCGCGCTTTTAAACAACTATTGTCTGGTCAACACATTATTGTATTTACTTGATTACCATTTTCACCATGAGCCTTTGTAAAGAACTTTTACGATGCAATTATTAAGTGATAAATATAATATGCTACATTAAATTAAGCTTTATTATCAAGTTATTCTGCTTATAAAGGTAATAGTTGGTAACCGTGAACCAATATAAAATTGTATTTTAAAGTCCATATGTTACAACAGAGAAGAAATTGTAAAGAGACATTTCGCATGCGAATAACGTCGTAAGAAATACCAGTTAGACGCGTCAAGAACTCGTATACGTCTATAAGCATGTTAATGTGTAAATGTAGAAGAAATGAGAGAAGTGTGCTAGTATCGCGCAAAATCCAAATCCGTAATCTCGGCTTACTGGCTGCATGTATAATTCTCAAATATTAATTACAAAGAACACAAGCTTAATATATCAGCAGACACAAGCTTCTAAAAGGCTATAGAAGTCTATAAGTTATGTTACCCTGATTACCTTGGATTAGAAATGGGAACAAAGGTTTCGTATCCTTATCGGGTAAGGAGGTGAGGAGGTGTGAGGAGGTGTAAGGAGGGGCGAGGTGTAGCGCGCTCACCTTGCTGCGTCTTCATGCAGTGGACGCCGACCTTGCCTAGCTTGGCGCGTATGATGCGGTCTGTGCCACTGAGGTAGATGTACCGGGAGCCCGCTATCGTCACGCCGCCGCCCGTCAGCAGTGATTCATTCTCGAAACCCGCCACTATCTTTGCCACTTCATCTTTCGATATCTGTTAACAACCAAACCATTTGTTACCACACAATTTATTTAAATTATTGCGACAAGTAACATACGAAAATGGTACATTTTCAGTAACATAGTAATTAGGGTGTGTTACGTTTTTTTATTTTATTCAATGGGAATGTATTTCCCCAAAAACTATAATAACTATACAAGTAATTAACAATGTATAACAATAACAATCATTATAATAAACCTTGAGTTTCATACCAAATTGATTATTTACATATATCTAAAAAAAACATAAAAATTAGGAATTGCTCACATGCAGACATTTCAGTAGGTGTTGTAATCTCAAAATGTTGTGCAGGATTTATTGAAAGTATTTTTAAATAAAATGACTTACTAAAGAAAACTACTACTTATAGAATTGTTAGTCTGCTAATATCTTGTAAAATTAACTTAATATTTAAAAACTAGCCAGAGGACAATAATAATAAGTAGTACAGTAAAAATAAACCAAACCATTTGGTTTATTCTCAGTGTAATTAATATGTTCATTATGAATTAATACAATTCTGCAATTTTACAAAATTCACAAGTCCAATAAGCTATGGTTTACATCATTTATCAGCAGTAATTGGGGGGGCAATGATTTACAAGTAATTGGGAGAGGGTGGTGTGAACAGTAAGGATGGAGTTATCTATCTAGTGCAAGAATAACAAACAATAGGAAATTCAAAATGAGAAAAGTTTTTAATGATATCAAAACGAGGTCCAGTAAAGGAAGTTTTAATCTAAAAATTAGCAACAAAACTGATCAGACATGTTCAATCAATATTAACCATGAGTAAATAGACTGATAAAAGAATACAAAAAATACATATTTCTATAAATAAAAAACTGAATCACAGACATGTTTGAATGTAAATATTTATATTATAATTATATTAAAAGTTATAAATACACCGATGAACTCAACCTTGACCTCAAATCTACAACCACACCTCTAAATTTAACCACAAATTTCTCTATCAAAAAGAATTGTGTTCTAGAATAGGGTGAAATAACAAAACTTCAATTTTCATAGAGTTTCAGCTACAAAAACACCTGTTTTGAATATAAGACAAATAATTTATCTTCATACAAGTTTTTGAACTGTGGAAATACAAAACAATGTTCAACCATTTGCTGGATGGCAGAAGTTAACAATACCAGTAAGTTCTGGCAAACTTCTTACAAATTAATTACACATCTAACATCCATAAGCTAAAAACATTATTGTTGCATACATTGATGCTCCATATTGTTACATCAATTAATGATTATAGCAAAGAATAAAATGTATATTTAGTCACATTTTTGAGACATGAACCCCAAAAGAAATGGAAATATTAATTAAGTATTTATGGTCTGTTAGTTCTTTTTTTCCGTAATGCAGATAAGAATCATAACAGGTACACATATACAATGAAATGGCAGAGAAAATCAATACGTGAAGAAAAAATGGGCGGAAAATGGACAAGCTTAAAGAAATATGTTTTAATTTTCGTGGTTTATTTAATTTATGATAACTCTAACAATAGGCGGCGACGTGTAACCATCACCAAGACCGGCCGGCTTTTATAGAAGACTTTATGTCTTACCGAAATATCTAAGCATCTTATTCTTTTTTATCAATCATATGTAATAAATCTTACAGAAAAACAGTATAGAAAGGGCAAAGATATCGTAATTCCGTCGTTTTATTTGAATTAGCTACAACCACATGTCGCCATCTTGTCAAACTTGCCGGATTCGTCATCCATCCTTATAAAAAAATCTAGAGCAATTGAAAACACTATTTAGGCACTTACAATATGTTATCACGTATCGAAAAAGACAAATCACTGACCACTTAAACGTAACAAAGCCATAAACTTACATCGAAGCCTTCCGACTTGGCCCAGACATTTCCATCGTGACCGGCAATCGCAGCCTTTGTTACACATCTGGATGCCAATAACTGTTTATCGACATAATCTTGCCAGCTCATTTTGAGTGAGTTCGTATGAAATAAAACTAAACTTGACTAAAACACGATGTAGTCTTCGCAACGAGCAAACGCTCCACACGAACAAAAAGCACTGCCGTTTCAAAATGGCAGCGTACTCATAGACACTACAGGAAGTGAAATGCTACCAACATAAAAATTGTTTAAGTTGCGTTCTTCTCTAAATTCATAGACAATTAATTAAAGCTTTACAAAAAAACCCTTAAAAAAAATTATGACTTCGTAAAAATAAATAAACTTTTGGTAAAAATGGGTTAAACTATTTAGTTTGATATATAAACAATGAGGAAAAGTACTAGGCCTAAAATCTGTTTTTAGCCCATATGTAGTTTATAGACATTTTTCTTTCTGCCCATTTATAAAATGAAAATGATGGAAACTAGGATAAGGAAGAATTCTCAACAAAAAAGAGAGGAAGAAATCGATTATTCATCCTAGTTCATCGAAGCATACTTTAAACTTCAGATTTAATATTTTTTAGTTAAGGTTAGATTTTTTAGTTATTAGATTTTAGTAGTCAATTTTTTTATAAACTAAAAGTTTAAAAATTGTAAAGAACATTTTAAAATATTAAATATCAACAAAACGAATTGAAACATTTTTATATTTAGAAAAAAATCAATGATTTTTTTATCCTGTTATGCTTAGGCTTTTCTGGGTTCTGAAGAACAAATTCTTTCGTATGGTATCATTTCATTGTCGTCCTATTCCCATTTCATAGGTTTCTATATACCCGTCTTTGTCTAATTTTCAATTCTGCTTTGAAGTACAAATGCGAACTTCCGTCGTTTTATTTCCTATTTAATTCCAATCTTTAACATTCTTACGATATTGCAGCTTTAAAAATTTACTGTGTTTCATAAATAATTTAAAAATATTTAAGAATAATTTTGTAACGATTAAAGTCTAAAATAGTGTTCTTAATATTGCCATAAAAATCCTTGGTAAAACTTAACTTGACCTTGCTAGTTCTTTTCCGTTCAGCTACCGCGATTGGAACATGTCTTATACACCTGAAAGAAGGTAAGTCTAGTTTTTGTATTATACGAAAGCCTTTTTTAACACGATTATGATAAAAGTTGTCAGACAAATAGAAAGCTGTACAAATCTTTTGCAAAATTGCTTATGTTCATTGTAAATAACCCATAAATTCATTCTCCACGGCCGACGATTTGCCAACATGGCGCTGGCAGGAGAACATATTAGTAATTCGGCTCGATGCACGTGTATTGCTGATGTAATTATGTATTTATAACGTAAATCTTTTTAATATCTTTCAAAACTGGCGTAAAAAATAATTATTTCCTAATTTTTACGCTTAAAACGCCAAACAACAGTGAAATGCCATTTTGACAGTACAGCGAATTTGATGGTTTTTGCACATTCATTATTATATTACGCCATATAATAAAGTAATATCTTAAAGTTAAAATATTAGTAGAATATTGTTCTATCCTTTACAGATCAGAAGAGTGGCCGGAGGATTCGAAAAATGGCCAGTCAAAGGATAATTATGAGGGCTCAACCGGCGCCGAGCACGAAGCGCTGGATACAAACTGGCATCAAGTCGTGGAAAGCTTTGATGACATGAACTTGAAGGAAGAGTTGCTTCGAGGAATTTATGCGTATGGTTTCGAAAAACCATCTGCTATTCAACAACGGGCTATAATGCCATGTATCGAGGGGCGTGATGTGATAGCTCAAGCCCAGTCCGGAACCGGGAAAACTGCTACTTTTTCCATTTCCATTTTGCAACAAATCGATACTACTATTCGTGAATGCCAAGCGCTTATATTGGCGCCCACTCGGGAATTGGCTCAACAGATTCAGAAGGTATAATTTGAATAATCAAGTGATATATAAAGTGAAGTTTTGTGTATTTGAAAAACAAGAAATTAAGTGTTACTTTTTTAGGTGGTTATTGCTCTCGGTGATCACTTGAATGCTAAGTGCCATGCTTGCATTGGTGGCACCAATGTGCGCGAGGATATGCGTCAACTGGAGAGTGGAGTGCATGTGGTAGTGGGCACCCCCGGGAGGGTGTATGATATGATCTCTCGTCGGGCATTACGTGCTAACACTATCAAGCTGTTTGTGCTCGACGAAGCTGATGAGATGTTGTCCAGAGGGTGAGTTGTTGTTTTGTAATTGTATATTACTTTTTTATTGTTTTGTATTTTAAACATGTATTGTTTGATAGGTTCAAAGATCAAATCCATGATGTATTCAAAATGTTGTCGGCCGATGTTCAGGTCATTTTGCTCTCTGCGACCATGCCTGATGATGTATTGGAGGTCTCTCGATGCTTCATGAGAGAGCCTGTTCGTATTCTTGTGCAGAAGGAAGAGGTAAAGTAGAAAAATATATATATCACCTTTAAATTTTGTGATTTGTGCTTGATTATTTATTTGATATGTGCGGTTTGATAACACTTTGGGCAAGATGCATGTATAATTTTACGACGGATATCAATAACGGCAAACTAATCCATTAATTTTAGTTAAAATTTTATGTTCATATGTTTTTTTTTAAGTATTATGTGAAAGCTAATTGAATTATAAATCTGGGAGTGCCTGATAGAATTAGTATGGTTTCCATAAGAAAACATTTCCATTGTGCATCTTGTGTATTGTATAAATATTTCTAGATCATTCTTTCCATTATAGAGAAATTATTTAACCTATATAGTGCATTGTTAGGTACCATGTAATGGTGACTCAGAGGAATCCAATAATATACTTGAAGATAACAAGGAAATTATTTATAAGCTGTAAATAATATTTTAAACCTTATTCTTTACTTGAACCTAAAGCAAATTGGTAGAATTTATATGTTTGAATTGTTTAAGTCTTTCTAAGCATTTTTTTTATAAATAATTTTTAAAGTACTATATTTCAATTGTTTTCCAGGTACTGAATTACTTATTTTATTTCCGAAGCACTTATTTTACTATACGGTTATAAATAACTTGTGTTATACAATATGCATTTTGAAGCTACATAATATTACATGTATATGGTTTTATCTAATTTACTTACTTTGTTATTCTAGCTTACCCTGGAGGGTATTAAGCAGTTCTTCATCTCCATAGAGCTGGAGGAGTGGAAGCTGGAGACTCTCTGTGACTTGTACGACACCCTGTCTATTGCTCAGGCTGTCATTTTCTGCAACACTCGCCGCAAGGTAACCTTTTTATTTTTAACAGTATTAATAGTTTTATTGTGGTACTTTTTTGGCCAATGTTGGTATATTGATAATATCTTTTTATTATATTTCATCTTATTAGGAACCAAAATGGAATGTTTGGCTTTACAGGATGCTGATTGGTATTTTAGTTAGTTAGTAGTTTGACCCAAAATGGAGCTCCCATTTTGCCGCAACTCCACGACTAGCGCGTATTTTGCGTGACTTCACACATATCTTTGAATTTCTTCACCAATATGTGCAGGATGCATCCAATGTTTTCCTTCACTATAAGACTGTTGGGTCTATATGTGAAAAGCGAAAATGATGTTTCGTATTTTATTATAGATTAAGTCAAAGTTTTCTGTACCCAAAATGTATTATTGAAAATGTTTTACAGGGGTTCATAGATTTGAAATGAAATCTATTAATTTTCAAGATAGTTTTTAGGTATTGGTAATCGTGTAAAATTTCTGTTATCTTGCATCTGATTTGGTAGCTTGGATTAAAGCCAAATTTACATACTATGTACCATCTGAATATATTGTCATGAGTTAACTAACAAATTCATGGAAAATGGTGCTGAACAGCTATTAATAAATTTGAAGTGAATTTTTATTCACTTTATAAGTTTGACAAATGCAATAAAGTTTATAATGTATGGCAGTGGAGAACGTTAACATTACTTCTAAGTCACAACTTGAATGACTTTGTAATGAATCTTATATTTTAATAGTAGCTGTCACCTACTTTGTCCATATGGATTAAGAAAAAGCCAATAAGAAGCCAATGTTCGTCCAGACTATGTACTATTGTACATCTATCACAATCATCAAGTTCATCAACTGGAGAACTTTCATGAGAAAGTTCTAATGTTCTATTGTTAATCTAAGTTTAAATGATTAAAATATTAATATCTGTATTATTATTGAAACTAGGGATAGTAGTAGAATATATTAGAATATGAATGATGTTTGTTGCAGGTGGACTGGCTGACTGAGTCGATGCACCAGCGCGACTTCACGGTGTCGGCCATGCACGGCGACATGGACCAGCGCGAGCGCGAGGTGATCATGCGCCAGTTCCGCACGGGCTCGTCGCGCGTGCTCATCACCACCGACCTGCTGGCGCGCGGCATCGACGTGCAGCAGGTCTCCTGCGTCATCAACTACGACCTGCCCACCAACCGCGAGAACTACATCCACCGGTGAGCAACCCTACAGGCGGCTCCTTTGATGCGGGAACATCCTATATAACGTTCCTTCAATGCAGGATTGGAAGGGGCGGCCGCTTCGGGCGCAAGGGCATCGCCATCAACTTCGTGACGGAGGCGGACAAGCGCGCGCTGAAGGACATCGAGGACTTCTACCACACAACTATCACTGAGATGCCCAACGATGTGGCCAACCTCATCTGAGGTGCCTGCGCATTCCGGTTTATACTTTGTGTCCTGCATTCTATTGCGATATTTATACGGTGTGAGTATTAGGAGGGACCTCCTAACTACCGCTGTGCTGATTTTTTTTATTGGAACTCATTTAATTTGGACCGATATATCTGTTTTAGTTTAATTAATGAATACATTATACTATAGACGTATCATTATAAGTTTAATAAATATAGCTAGGAGTAAGACCGGCTCGGCCGGATGGCCCCCGTTCCGCGCAGGCCGCTCTGCCGCTTGCAGAGAGGCCTCATCGGGTACTGGAGAGGCTATTTCAATCACAAAAGTACCAGAAGGAAATGTATTGTGTAATTCTTTTTTTTCCAGTTGTACATAATATGGTAACTGTTTTTGTAATACGGTAAATAAATAAAATTAAATATAATATTCGTGCATTGTTATTGACATACGCCATAGCACTCCACTCCCGATCGGAACCTTAATTCTCGTGGCGCATTTACTCAATTGTACAAATTTTGTTTGCAGAAGACCTCCCACTCAGCTGTTGAAACGCACTTTGGACACAACTATGTGGAAATAATAAATCAAAATTTCCTTAATAAGTCACTTTTTTTATAACACAGGTCCTTTTTGTTTATCCTGTATCCCCAAACCACTGCTTTTTGCATTTTATTGTTTTCTACATGGTTTTATGTTCATTTCGATTTATTTATATTTTTGAAATAAATTTTGTTCAAAGTATAATGAAGTTGGTAATTAAGGTTCCTAATTTTGCAGATTATATAACGTTCGAAAGTGGAACTGTAGGAAGGGAAGCGTAATGTTAGTCCGAGCGACCTTGAGGCGATCATCTCCGCTCGCTCTCCGGGACAATGTCGCTCTGTCTCTTTAGTCCTTAAATATAAGCTAAGTACCACAAACTACTAGTATTGTTTAAACATTTATCAGCAATCATTCTATTGGTGTAAATGTGCTAACATTATTTATCTGAAATTCAATAAACTGCTACATTAGTTGCTAACAAGATTTATAATTTCCTATGGAAAATACCAATCCTGTAGTGTACAGAACTGTCTTACTATATGGGGATAAAGACTTAATAAAAGACCAATCAAGAAGAATAATATATTTAGAATAACATTGAATAATAAATAGATCAACATCTCTATTCAATTATCTACTTAACAATAATATCTAAGTTAATAAATTAATATCACATTTCTGGTAATATTCACCCGAATCAGTACAGAATATGACCAAACTTTCAAGAAATATCATAAAAATGCAAAAAGGAGTATTAACAACAAAACAGACACTGGGAAAATAATATATACTGAAGTTCGAGGATGACATACAGAAGTTAGAATAAAAGAATTATCATTATTAAAACCGTCAGTCGTGGGCACTTCTACTATCACTAACTCATCACTAAACATACTTATATCAAACTCGCATTCAGTGCTGTTGAGACACACCTTGGAGTCGGACATGTTGGCATATTGGAATGTCGGCTTATAAATATCAAATATAGCATGAATATCATTATTGACCAAATCATTGTCGCTATAAAATATATAATAATAATACCCGTCGGATTGTATTTTATGTTCAACCTTTAATATTGTAGTATTTTCTAAATAGTTGGTACTATTACATTCCTTAGAAAATGGAAAGAAATTGTTCATGAGTATGTTATCATTATAACACTCATGTAAATTGTTCTCAAAGCTTGACACTGAAGCATCTTCTGTTATATTTGGGGAATTGTTCGCGTTCCCGCCGTGATAAACGCCAGTGTCCAACACAGTATTTGGATTGTGTAATGGCATACTTGCACCTGATCTTTTTTGTCTTTTATTGGAATGTTTATTTTCTAATTTGTCTTCAAACTCCTCCTCATGTTCATTTGATTGTTCTTTCATAGAATTTTTGTCTTGTCTATTCTCTAATGTTAGTAAACCCTTTTTTCCTGGATTTTCCAAGGTTACTGATACTTGACCTTGTTTATCAATTAATGATGGATCTTTTCTATATTTACTGCCATCTAATATGCCACAAGTGTTTAGTATTTTTTCTCCTTTTACTACTAATATTTTTGAACCTTCATATCTGGAACAAGCTTTCAGTTCAACAGTTGCTCCAGCAAAGAGAAAGAATCCCCAATATTCTAAAGTATCATCTGGCATTATCATTGATTTTCTTAATTTAATATGTCTCGTCTTATTAGATAGTTCAGGTCTACCTTTCATTTGGAATGCATTGAATGTGTTGTTCATTTTCAAGGAATGTTTTTCACAGAAAATTGAGGATTGTCCTTTATGAATTTGGATAACATCTGAGTCTGATATTTTGTACATAACATCAGCATATCTAATATTCCTTAGATACAGTGATGAGACTATCAAAGTTGTAGGTAGAATTGTAGTCAGAAGGCAGAACATAATTACTCGCTGAGATCCATGCATTTTTGCCCCATCTAAAACACATTTTTGTTAGTTGAGAAGTGCACTATTCAAGACTTGTGAGTTAATCATAAATTAAAATAAGATACATACTGGAAGATTCTGAAATAACTTGTGTCTTACATATACAAATGGTTTAGTTGCTGGATTATTCGTAAGAAACACAAAACAGTAAACAAAGATGACAAATATGCATGGATTATTATCAGTGTATATTATTTAGAAATAAAATTCTCAATACAGTGTGTCCTTGCATTATAACTCTATAATATTAACGAAAAACAACACATCATACATGAACAATGATATCCAAAAGAAACAAAGATGTTATATTCCCAGCCAGGCTGTGCAGTGATGGTAAGTATACCGGGCAATGCTGTGCATGTGCTAGCTATCTAAATATGACGAAACAATGACAAATTATAAAATACTATCTAATTTAAAAAAATGGCGCATGTGCACAAAGAAATAAAAACATAACTGCTTTTGCGTAAAGAATTTATTAATATTTGAAACATCAACATAATACTTAGAGAGATTCAAGAAGGCTAACCACATAAATATATGGTTTGCATTATTAAATTAGAGCTTAAAAGTAATATGGCTGACTTCAATTATTCTCAGGAGTTTCGCCTATCTGGTACATAATATGTTCTATAGCTGGCGAAGTTACCTAGCCCTTTATTATTGTTATGCATGGTTATAGGTTTCTCAACTAGCAAAAGGTCAGAACACAGAACCTGTGGAAAAGGAGCATGAACAAAATATAATTTAGCAATTCTACTTCCGCTTTTAATTTAAAACGTTTACTTTTTAAGTTAAGCTAAAGAAGCAATTCAAAGCTAATCAATAATTACAAAGCTTGCTTCAGATAAAATTTGTTACTGGAATACCTGCTTTCTACGATGAAGGAGAAATTGTTGTATTCATACTTTGAAGGACTAATCGATCCTCAACAGAAAAAGGTGTTGGGTTGGGATACAGTTTTCGCGAAAAACGTTTTGAATATTGACATTACACTTGTCAATGTCAAATTATAATTACGTTTCCATTTTCACTTCACGAATACAAGATTAAATATTATTTTAATGTTTTAACTTTTGGTTACACCTAGTTTTATTTTTCAATGGTTCATCCAGTTTTAACTCCGAATTGCACTTAAAACACGGCTTAAAATTCTGTTAATTTTCAAAACGTAACGTTTACAGACTTATTTAAAAAATTGAGATTGCGTAAAATTAGTCGTATTTTTTTTAAAAACTGCACTACTGCGTTCAGAATTTTAAGAGATGCATCAATGAAAATCCTCGATATAAATATTGTCGATTAAGCGGAGATCTCAATAAAATTTGTAAATACAGCAAATTCACAAAATAAGGAGAATAATCAGACGTGAGAAAAGTTTCTAGGATTTTTATTATGTTGACGGCTATGCAATGCGGGTGTATCGTTATACTTGTACATCTGACTATTCTTAAATGTTCTAGATTGCTGTTGTCCCAAGATGTTGATGATCATATATTTAATCTGCAAAACTTAATATTATATTTTACTTGTTTCTAAAAACTACTTACAAATAATATTGAATGTCTATAGAGAAATTATCTTTCTTACTACAAAAGATTCTATTCGGAGACGACCGTCTGTCTTTAAAAACGTAAAAACTTAAAAATTATCTCGTGATCCCGTACAAGATAAGAGATAACGTCTTATCTACAACAATGTATGCAACATTTACAATTAATTTACTAATCTACTTTACCTTCTTATATTTGCAACATGCATTTAATTTGTATACTACCTATATTTGAAAAAATACTTTATAAAAGTGGACGAGTGAATAAATCATCACAATACACTTGTACTTTTAACTATTTACTTTCCTCGTATATACTTTTAGGTGCTAAACGTGAGCGGAGATAAACATTTATTATATCAGAAGACATACACCTTAATACTGCGTACAAAGGAATTTTTAAGTATCTAACAGAACTCGCATTCATTTTTAAAAGGCATCGAAGAATGGGTCATTTTTTGGTCATCTGAAATTCTCAATTTAGTTTTATATAATTTTTCCGACAGTTACCGATTCGATAGTATCTTTGCTTGGCTCGGTAAAACTCAAAATATACTAAACCGATTTGAATATTAGACCAATAAACGTTAAATATAAACCTATAACCACATGTTTATTCAAGGTCTATTAACGACATACCTTTTCGTAGGGTTCTCGAAAAGCATCCGTGTTCTAAGTTCAATGCCTATCTGCTAGCTAGGGCTGACGTCTTTATACACCTCAAGACTTGACGTCTTCTCGAGGTCCGCAGTGGGGTTCAGAAAGCATTCGTGTAGATAACGAAGTTTGGACTTGTCAGGAAGGAATAAGTTAAAAATGCTACTTGACTAACCGCGATAGGTATTAGGTCCTAATTCCGAAACAGAGTTTACAAACATAAAGACCTAAAAACGTTTTTAAACATAAAAAAATAAAAATAAATGTAAAATCAAACTGGTAATATATAGGGCGCAATTCTTCAATATCTTGAAGAATTGCGCCCTACATATTAACTATCCTCAAAAATAATCAATTCAAACTATTATTCGGAAATCAATCGCTGAATATTATTTAAGCTTAAACCAGATTAAATGTAATGTAAAAATCTGCTGTAAGGATTTCCCGAAACTAACAAATGTAAATTGCAAGTTAAATGTAAATAGAACGTAACATGAAATACAAAATCAATATAATAAAAATAAAATGTAACAACAGCACAGTTATTATTATCTTACAATAGTACTCTTGCGTTATCACATTTTTTGTTTATGGATTCGTTTATTTTTTTATTTTGATACTCACCATTTTGATCCTTAAATTGAACAGAAATATATTGATAATTAGCATTATGGTAACTTAACACCGACCTTTGGCACTTTTGATTCATTTTTAAATTAATTTTATGTCATTAAAATGTAATAACGCATTGAATTTGTACAAATAAGAACATTAACAAGTCGTCTCGTTCCGCGCACGACACGAAATGGACAAAAGATTTTGATAAGCTTATCGTGTATCGCTTATTACATGTAGCAATTGTTAAATGTTGGATATGATGTGACGCTATATAAATACGGCTATCATGAATAGTAAATTGAAAACATTTCCAACTGACATCTACATTTTACATATTTGCCCATATTATTACACATCGTGTGTAAATATACTCCGTCCACTCCATCCAGTTA
Source organism: Papilio dardanus tibullus (assembly GCA_013186455.1). NCBI lineage: Eukaryota > Metazoa > Arthropoda > Insecta > Lepidoptera > Papilionidae > Papilio > Papilio dardanus. Next base: position 1,850,455 of record QDHC01002768.1, on the reverse strand, counting down.
ATGGCCTTGAACTTCCCAGTTGTTGCCATTCCAGATTTTTTGAATGATTGAAAGACTTCATTAGACTGCTGTCACGCAAAAAACGACCTTATGTCGAAACAAAATCTCTGTTTTTATCGCGAACTCGGTCTAATGAAGCCCTAGGGTAAGAGAAAGTACGGTGTACTGTAACAATAAATATTAAATGTAAAATTTAATTAAATCAATCTACGTATTTTTCTTTCCTAGTATCTTTTGAAAGTAACGTAAAACGCTCTTAAAATTACTTTGCTATATTTGAAATCATAATACGTTTAATTGCCTGAAGTCTTTTTACAGGCGTTTATTGATTATACCTTAGTACCTATCAGGGGTAAAAATGTTGATAAGTGTTCGTCCGGCAATGGGCGACAAGAGATTAAAAAATGAGAGTTACTCTTTAATAATAAAATTGAGTTTTAAACACCTTTTAAAACGAGGTAGAGACAGTCAGTCGCGGGCGCTAGATTTACCTAATTCTGCAAAATAGTGATGCCACATTACTGCCTATTACTACCAGTTACTACCTACTACATAATATTAATACTGCCTCGAATCTTATCTGTGGTTATGTGAATGTGATGAACAATGAACGGTGAATGACAATGTCAAGCCAACTTGGCTATAAAATGAAACGAATGTCAAAAAAAAACAATAACTTTCTGTATCTTAGAGAATAATGAATTATATTTTACGACCTGAAGTAATATGGATTGAAGGAAGATGTTACAGAATTAACGATCCAAATATGGAAGTTTCAGCACTCCAAGAGCATGATTTATACGAAAATGGTAAACATTTCTCTTAAATATTGTTTTCCCGATGTAATAAAATATTTTGTGATCGCAGTAACGCCAATCAGTTTAAGAAAAAACAACGAATAATATAAGATGTTTACTAAATTACCTCATTTTTCCGATTTCATATTGAATTGACAATTCTATTTTATCTAAGGTTTGTTCATTAAGCTTAGTGAGTTTCTAATTTATAGGTTGTTTTTCAGAAATAACATTTCAAGATGCAGGCGACGATGATTCGGACGATGATTTCGAAGTAATTGAAATAGATAGTAATAGATTCACTACTACCCTTCATGTTTCAAAGTGAGTAGATTTTAATAAAATTAGGCAATTTTTATAAATATTATTGAGTTAAAGGAATACAGTTACAATAAACAAAATGCTTGTAGGCATTATATTGGATCAATTATAGGGAAAAAAGGAATAATTAAGAGCAGAATTGAGAGGGACACTCGAACAAATATAAAAATACCAAGGCAAGGGGAAGCTGGTGACATCACTATACTTGGTCCTAGCGTTACCGTAAGTCAATTGATTGTAACTTTCTCTACCTCACTTTGTGAACAGTCGAACTTTCACTTGATAAATTCTCTTTAATTTGAGATAAATTGACCAATTTTCATTAAAATATTGCTAAATTACCTGCTATTTTTTAATATTCCAGAATGTGAAAGCGGCTCGTAGAAGGATCAACATAATAGTTATGTCATCAAGAATGAAGCAAAGACCTACTCATTTTATTTCAATACCTTTAAATGATCCAATTTTGATGACAAATTTTGAAAAGTTCAAGGTGAAGGGAATGTCAATAATTGCTAAAATACTTTGGTTCAACTTCGGGGTTTTGATTAATGAAATTCATTAAAAAAAATCGTATGGAATTATTAAGTATAAAATAAATTGAACATAAGCATGTATAAGCTGCAAGAGAAACAATCTCCTTTTTTTTCCTCTTATTTTAATAGGCTTATAATTTTTTCAATAATTTTACTTAGGGTGTTTTGCTCTTGTGGTTTCATATTGATTGCTATGTATACTATAGTAAGTCCAAAATGTCATATTTTTTTATGGTTTATGTTTCCAGCAAACAGTGTTGCAAGAGGTAAAAGGGTTGGAAGAATCATTATTTATACAGGCACATAAACTACACATCACCATTGGTGTGATGTGTCTGATGGATCAGGAAGAGAGGCTACAAGCTTCCAAACTGTTGACTGAAGCAAAAGATAATATTATTATGTGAGTGTTAAAAAAATCCATTCAGATAATTGCATCCTTAAATCCCAATTTTAGATTAGAACAAGTTTCTGACACTGGGAAGAAGTGAAACTAAACAATACTTCACTAGAGTCTGTTTTTGTTGTTTTAATTTATTAAGGCATTGGATATTGGTGTCCTTTAGCCTAGCCTACTTTTATGCCATTAAGTATTGCCATGTGCAAACTTTCAATTTCTACTCTTGTCAATTTAAATTACAGACTATGCAATAAAATCTTTTACAGGAAACATACCAATATAGATTTTGTGAATAAACACTGTTTATTTCAGGCCTCTACTCGAAGAGAATTTACCTCTTCGAATAAGATTGAAAGGTTTGTCATACATGAATGATGATCCAAAAAATATTGATGTATTGTATGGAAATGTTGAAGATGAGGCCGGCACTCATGTCATACAAACAATAGCCGATGCTATAGTCGATTTCTTTTATAAAGCAGGTAATCCTTATTCTTATCCTTACATAGTAAAAAACAATAACGCTTTTTTATGTTTGTCCCTATATATGCTTGAATCTTTAAAACTACGCAACGGATTTTGATGCGGTTTTTTTTAATAGATAGAGTGATTCATAAGGAAGGTTTTCATGTATAATACATTAACAATATAGTAGAGTAACACTGATCATTTAGAGGTTTTGAATATGATGTCGAATATAAAAATATTTTTAGCGCTTACATTGCAAACGCTGCATCAGCATTATACCGATTTGCACCCGTGCGAAGCCGGGGCGGGTCGCTAGTTATAAATATAAGGTTTCCCAGACAAATATTTATTTAGAAGATTCATAAAAACATTAAAGAGAATTACAAATTAAAACATATTTACAGTTTTTAAAGACAGTTTTTTTTATTAATCATTAATTATGGCGAGTCTAAAATTATTTATATTTCTTGCTTATTTCAGGATTTATGGACAATAAGGAATATGGCAGAGACAGCGTCAAACTGCACGTCACATTATTAAATTCAAAATATAGAAACAAACCCTCAAACAGCGAGGAGACTTCAAGCAATAGAAGGAGAGTTAGAGAAACATTCGATGGTTCAGAAATATTGAACAAATTCTCCGATTACGATTTCGGAGTCGCAGATGTAACTAACATACATCTTTCTCAAAGGAAAACAATGGGTTCTGATGGATATTATCAACCGACCTTTGTGGTTTCTTTAAATTAAAACTAATTACTATATTTTGTTTTTTTTTCGATCCCAATTTTTAGACCACTATTTTATTTTATAAAGTGATAAATGAAACTGGCTCCTGATGTTAAGTACCTTCAACAAAACAAGTAGCAGATGCGTCGCCTTACTGGGACAAATCGCAGAAAAAGTTAAAAAGGAAAGTCTTCTGGAGTTTAAAACCTACAAACCTTCAGTTTTTTAACTGTACAGTTACGCAGTCAAACGGTACAGTAAAATCTGAGCGTCTGTAGCGGGCTTAACCCTTAAATCCTTGTTTTTTTTTATTGCGGCCTGTAATGAATAATTACAAAATTACGGAGACGATTCTTATAACTATAAACTTAGTCGACCGCCAGTTAGAAATCTAAAAAAAATAGATTTGCCGCCGAAACACTCGTAATTTCTTTTGCATATATATATTTTTTAAACACATTCCACATGACTTCAATAAAATAACGTGAAACGTGGTATATATACATTTGGCAACAAGATGCGTTTAAGGGTTAAATCTCGTTCTGCAAACGTTGACACAAAAATTGCAAATATTGTCACCTAACTATTTGAAATAAGGTTGATAGAATGTAAATTACGATAT
>QDHC01002768.1:1806989-1836472 GCA_013186455.1 Papilio dardanus tibullus | reverse complement strand
GAGCTATCCGAAGATAAGATTCATGGTTAATATTAAACACCACGCGGACGAAGTCGCGGGCAACTGCTAGTAGCAAATAAAATTATATACGCCAGCGTGGTTGACTTGGCCCAATCGCACCCTCTAGGGTAGGCTCCGAGCCCCTCAGTGGGGTCATATAGTGACCTGGTGATGGAAAATTATATGTTACAAAATTTCCACAAATGTGGTTATCGTCATTTTATTCAATTAAGGACATAACTCTTGAAAATAAGCATTTATAATTTATTAACCAAGTTGTTGTAAATTTTATTGTCAGCCTAGAAAACGAAATGATGTTGAAAAATATTTTTAAAGTTTTGTGTAATTCTTTGACTACATATTTTCTGTTGGAAATCGGAAAATAAATTTGTTGGCAGGATGCCGAGCACAGCGCAAAGGCTAGCTCGTTAAAAATTATAATCCGATGTTGTACTTTTATTGAAGAAATGTTGATTTTTATAAGAGATATTCCAGCTCCACGGTAATAAACGTAAAATTATTTCTTCAAACATTAATTAAGTATAATCAAAATACTGTCTACTTATTATTCATGATTGATAGTAAGTATGAAGCAATCTATAAAAATAAAGGCAGGCAGCACATAGAACCAATAATGTCACTCGTCTCAAATATTTTACATTATTAAGTAAAATATACCAATAAATGACGTCGATTATTAATTATTAAGTAAGATTATTAAGTAAAATTTACCAAATACGCTAGATTTTTCATAAAATCCATTAAGAAGTTCTGTTCGGTTCTTAATGTTATAATTACATTTAATTAAATCTCGCACTTGTGTAAATAGTTTGCTCCGCAAAGCTCTTAAGAGTTTCCAATTATAAGAGCTACTTAGCGTAGTTGATGGTAATTAAAAACGAGTCAACGAAAATAATTAACTGCGCTGAATTAACTTTAATTCAATTAACGTTTATCTTTTGTTTTTTATGCGACGTCGAGTTTTCCATTCCATTACCGCTTTTGTCACAGAGAATGAATGGGATGATAAAATGATTTTGTTCGTAAATTGATAAAATAGCAAACATTTTTAATAAGTCAAATTGTGGCACGGTTTATGTTTGCTACGCATCGGGCCAATAAGCCGAGGTCCTGTCCGGCGCCCGTGGACCAGTCAAAACCGCTGGCAACGAGCCAAACGAAAGTCATAAGTATTTGGTATTTTCTTTCTTCTTATTTACATACAATACAGTCGCAATGTTTACAAAAATAACAAAGTAAATATTCATAGATTGATGTCAAGGCAAGATTCAGGCACGAAAACAGGTTAAAGTAGTTCGTAATTTAATCGAATTATTACTCCAACTTAAAAATATGACCTTAAAATGTTTATTTTGTAATTCAGGAAGCAATAAGATTTATAAAGTAATAAATATAAAATCCGATAGAGTAGTTATCTGCTCCAGCCAGTGGTATGGAACAACGTATTGTATTTAATGGCGTAATTCTCCAAAGGCGCGGCCCCTCCCTGATCGAGTTGACCTATTCTTGCTGCAACTTGCTTTCGCCCACCGTTTAATTCTATAAATACTGTTAAATTGTGTTAAATGGCGCTGTTCTTTCTTAACAAAAACATACAATCATTTTATGTTACGCGTTACGGGTCTGTTAACTTATAGCACTGGCAGATATTAAATGAAATTACTTTTTAAGCTAAACTAATAATTATAGTACTTAGGGGCGCACTATTTTTTATATTATCTGTTTTTTGTAACAGTAAAATGTATTATATAAAATATATGTAAATAAAGATAGTACTCACAGATAGCTTATTTATTCCTCTTTTTGTACTATATTCATATATCACACTTATGTTTAGTGTTTATATACTTATCGGTCCAAATCCTCCTTTATGCAGCAGGCATACAAGGCTCTTTTATCGACTCGAACGCCTAGATATCAGCTAGATTATTTATCAGCCGGTTAAGTTCATCCATAAATTTTCCTAAAAGCCATAAATTACGTTATCATCTAAGTTTATACACCTCTATCAAAAGTTGCAACGTACCTTAAGTGTGTCACGTGTCACTTGAGAACTTGGTCTGGTGCACGGCAGCGACACCTACACGAGCTCGACCTGAACTAACGCGTTACCTGTATTTAAAGTTGCTCAAATTAAACCTTATGTAATATCTTTTATGTCTCACTCGGTCCCACTTTACACCTTTTTATAAATTCAAATTTATGCATTGTTTTAAAACTTTAAATATGAAATGAGACTTACATTTTAATTTTATTTGAAAATTATTTTTTTGTTTTATAATGTAGATTATAATCTGAATAAGGAGACTTGGCAGTAGCTTGCTTGACTCACTTAACTATTGTTCTTTTAATTTAATACAGTATCTTGAAGATTATTCTAATCGAAAAATAAATTAAGCGCACGATAAATGACGAGTAACATTTAACTAGTTTATTTTTTTTTATGTTATTTTAAAATGAACGATATTCGAGCGGTTATTTTCCACGTGAAAGGTTTATGAAGCGGCTATATGGATTATCGGATTAAGGCCGACAGTGCAGCTTCCTCTGTAAAAGGAATGTTGAAGTTGAATGCTTCCTATCTATAATATGTATTATTCCAATTATAAAAGGTCTTTGAAAACTATAAAAAAATGTTAGCTATTTACTTATAGGTTTATGATCTAAGGTGCACCTTATTCATAAACCACTAGACTTTTCTTTCTTAGAATAAAGTCTGAATTTATTACGATGTTGCGTGATCGCAATACTGTATTAAAAAGCTGATTCTTTGTCATTTAGGCAGTACTATTTAAAAACTAACTTTCCTTCTTCAACCTTTGTATTTTTATTTTCCCTCTCTTATCCTTATTTTCTACATTTGTTCTTTGCGTAAGTACAATACTTATGTTCACAAACCGTTTTTACACAAAATGCTGTAAAAATTCAGTTGTTTTGTTTCGTTTGCTTTAAAAGCCTCTGTTCGTTTTTTGTATTATGTAACATAAAATTTACCTACCGTAGTTCTGGCGTAATAGAAGGTACCTATAATAAAAAGGCTGCCTTTCATAAAACAGCCGACGGTATCGAATGCTCTATAGAACCGTTTCGTTTTGTATTGAAAAGCGGAATAGTAGCTACGGTTACGCTTTACTATTTTCTTTTTACGTTTTATTTACTATAATTCTTACGACGCAGTTTGTAATCTCTGCTTAAAATATTTTAAACTTTGTGTGTTTTATACTGTTTGGTTTTGAAGTAAACTCGATATGTTTCGGTTTTATTCGACACGAGGCAGATCAATAACAAACGTTCACAAAACATATTTATAATTGATTTAACCTTCGTTACGTAGGTTTTTTAGACATTAAGTATTATTTTCATTTTCAAATTAAACAAACAAATTATTTTATATGATATGAGAATATGTTTCTGTGACGTCACATCGGACTCGCGCGATGTCTCGTCGTCAATGCTCACTACACAAGCATCTCACAACAGTTTAGCTTAAAAACAACATTTAATGAGAAATACATTCTTTTCAGATAACCATGAGGATTGTTCAGAGCCCTGACAATGGCAACGTAACCGCTGCAAACAGAAACGGGGTCGCATCGCATAGAAGCGCGGACAATAGAAGCTGGCTCCTCTCGAACAATACCCGCACCCAAAATACACCCCTCACCACACACGAAGATCATAATAAAAATTGCAACAACGTTTTCCAACTAGACAGCACACAGATCAAACACTTACAAACCGAAGACAGTACATTTAATACCATCGAAACCGAAGTATGTAATAGACAGTACAGAATCAATAATCACATATTCACGGGGTCATGTCAGAAAGCTGTTAAGGAAAAACTGGAACAAGAAAATAATGTGATTCATTACGAAAGCTCTCCAGGTAAGTACTGCGGATATTAATTAAAACTGAATCCACTTACTTAAGTACTTCTGCGCATCATATCGTTATGGTCGAAATATCATTACTGTGATTAATTTATAATAATCATTACGACTTATAAAAACAGCACGTTTCTAACTTTTTTTAAGTTTAGTAGGCATTTTAACTTAAACATTCAATGTGCTATAAGGAAATAAATCACAAGCTTTTTAGTTGGTATAGGATGAAAACCTATTGAAGCATTACGCAATACAATACAAAGAGCCTCGGTGGCTCTTGACTTGCATACTGCAAGTCCCGAGTTCGAATCCCGCCATATACCAATCTGTTTTTCGATTTTCATATGTACATATTTACCCGACGTTCTTTGGTGAAGGAAAACATCGTGATGCAACCTGCACATATCGGCGAAGAAATTCAAAGATATGTGTATTAACGCAAAATACGCACTAGTCGTGGAGTTGCGGAAAATGGAGCCCATTATGGGTCGAAACTTTTAACCTTTTAACAATTTGTGTGTTTAATTGTTGTTAACTCTAACCTTAAGAAACATACCAATTCTGAAACTAACTATTGTATGTACGCATTATAAGTCGTTAACATCATATAAACAAGTAGTACAGCACGTTTTCCATTTTAAATTGATAATTTTAAGTACACATAATTTGTACGTTTCGTTCTTAGTCTCAATTCATACTGATACTAGGTAGCTCCGACTATTTTCGGGGTTTTTTCACATGAATGTATTATGAATATAGTTAAGTAAAAGTGTTTCGGTTAAAAATAGCAAGACTTTCGCGATGATGATGTAATTTAAGGCAAATTTATGTAACAAATTCAGCTTAAAATATAAGCAGACTTGTATTTAAATGAAGTCATTGACACCAATATTGTAGAAGCGAAATTGTAATTGCTTGTGCTTTGTAAATTATTTTTAACTCTATAAATAAATTAACGGTCTTCTTGAGTAGGGAAAAGCGTAACGAGAATTCAGGCTTCAATTTTGAATTCTGATTCTACTTTATTCATTTTAGTTTTACTTATACCACAAATAATATAATAATATACTAGTACAAACAAAAAAATAAACTAAAAAAACTTTACTATGTGATGGTACCCCATGCTTATACGTAGTACGGTAGCATGTAGGTAAGTCTTATGTTTGTATTGATTATCAATTGCTAAAATGTTGTAAAAACCTAATAAAACTAACGTTTCATATCTGAAATCAAAAGCAGCAATGAATCTATACATACCTACCTATTTTGTTACCTATTTTTTCGCGCGCTCATGCGAAGTGCTCTTCAAAAAAAAATCTGCATTGAAATTATAGGCGTAGAGCTCGAGGTGGAAATAGTACTCGTTAATCAAATACGTACTACTATAGCGAATAAACAAGAAAAAAGGGTTCGTTTGATGCTTCGTAAAATGGGAAGGTGAATCTTCGCAAAAGAAAACTATTGCAATCATTTACTCCTTACGTTACTATTAACTGTCATTTACACAATTTGGCTTAACTATTCAACTTACTACTCCACTTAAAGAGATGTAATGTATTCACATTTTATGATAGTACGTTTACTTAAAAATTGTTTAAGCTCTTTAGACAAAGTTTTATAACAGTAATAAATATGTTAATACATATTTCTAAATTACGCAGATACAACGCCAGTCGACGAAGAGAGAACGTTTGAAAATTCTGATACAGATGAAATGTCTGAAAACGTTTCACATCCTGTACCGAGGGGCATCGTGAATCCGAACTATCCCGGCTTCCAGCACTTAGCGCATACTTTGCAGGTAATATATCACTTCCTCTAAGAAACCCTGCAGTGTTGACGTGTAATCATGTAAGAGACACCTTACAAGTGTTACGTGAGACAAACTATAATACTGCTTCGTCTATGATATAAACAGTTCAAGTATTATTAATTTAAAGGTATATGATAAATGGAGTAGAACAGAAGCTTCTCATGCTACCTCGATAAATTCATAAAATGGAACAATTAAACAATTTATATTTACGCTGAAATATATTAACTAGCAGCCTAAATCATAGTAAAAACATATTTGTGACATATTTCAGGATTATTCAACGAACATTGAAACATTTTATCAATCGGAAAATGAAATGACAGATGACGATTTTGACACGGAAAATATTGGTGGAACTTGTCAGTTAAAAATAACTGAAACCGAAATTAACTTAAATAATAACAATATAACTAATTATAAATCAAAGGAAACTAATCCATTAAGTGATTTGCAATCCAAACCTTCCAATGACGACCAAAATGAAATACCAGATCTATTAAAAACTGTAACTAATAATAACACTATTGACTCTATTAGCTTTGATTGCACAGCTACAGACATAGAAAATAATTTTCATACAAAAGATATAATTGGAGATTTTAACAAGGAGATCGAGGATGAAATAAAACAGCTTTTAAATTATAATATCAATATACAAGACGACCTTGAAGAATTAAGAAAAGATATTAAGGATACCTTTGCGAAACCAATAGAAAATACAATAAACAATATTAGTGATGTTATGAATCATGTCATAAAGAAATTGGTTGAAACACAAAATGACGGAGGGGACAACACCGATACGGATCTTACGTCTGGGACAATAAATCAGGAAGAAGCAGAAGAATTGAACAATGTTAACAAAGATAATGAAAAAAACACAAGAACCGAAATGAATTTAAGCAGGCCTTCTTTTTTGTTAATAGAAAATCATCCAAATAATAAAATTCAAGATGCCATATTATCGGATGGCAAAGATGAAATCAATATTTACGAACATGAATACGATACAGAAGCGTTAAGTCACAATGTAGAGAATACAATAAAACAATTAAGTACGGAATTGAGAAAAATTATACCTAAACTAAATGAAATGCGTGATCGCGATCGACTGTGGACTGAAAACATAAAAGAAACTGCATCTGTTACAATGGATAAAAATTCAAATGAAATAAGCAACACATCTTGTTCTACTTTGGCTGTAAAATCCAATAGCGTAAATTGTACTGAGAAAGTTAAACAAAACAAATGTGAATTCAGCTCTTCGAATAAATTTAGAAAAAACTCAGCTATATTGCCAAAGTAAGTAAGATCACACAACATTTTCCAATCATTAGTATTTCCTTAATATCTGTATCTAGATTAACTATTATTACCTCGTAATGAACACACAACGTAATTTAAAGTTTGTGTTCGATACACAGTTTTTAAATAGATTATGACGAAGCGTATCTTGATGAGTTCAGTTCAGAACACACTTGCCCCAATACACGGCGTTCTATTTTAAAAAAATAAGTTCTTCATTTTAAATACTCCATTTTAATCATGTTTAACAGTGCGAAAAAGGCTTGTAGCGACCGATATTTATCTCAAGCCACTGCAATAAAGTCACCTAAAACGCAAAATGTCGCATCCGTCCGTACACACGACAATGCAAAGGAATATGATTTTGGTAAGTTGAAACAAGTCTGTTAATAATTTTTTACATTTTAATCATAAAACGAATAATTATGATCAGTGCATCAGTTGTTCATGGTCGTAACTGTTATTTATTATAAATATTGAAAAAGTTAAACAGCGATTATTCCCTTTTATTACAGATAGTTTTGATGTTTACAATATTGAAACTGCCTTACCAAAAATAGACTTGGATGCTATCGAAAGCCATTTAAAAGCGGCAAAAGAAGCAGAGAGGCGGGTAAGTGTTTTTCAATAATGTAATAAACTTGAATCACCTGCAATATTTTTAATTTAATTGAGTTTCCACGAATTAACAGCAAACCTAAAGATCAGGTTTATTTTGTACTTTAAATATCGGCGCCCGTAAAGGTAACAGTAACTGCACACATTCACACTCACGTATTTGTTGTACCGCGCGTAACAGTTAATTGCTGTTAAGTAGCAAGTCCAGCTTTCTAGTGATTCAACGTCGGCGTAGGCAGTGCGGTTGCATTTATGCTGTACCTCACTTCTTGTGGCAGTTTACTCACCGGTGTGACGTATACTTATTGTGCTCTCGACGAACGTTTGTGTTTTGTAATTAGTTTCTAAAGTGATGGCGTCAATGCCTTATTTTAATTCCGAACAAAGACATTATAAAAAAGATACTCGATTTCTACTGGATTTGTATACTATAACTTATGATAACCATGAGTCCGTCGATAATATTTGTTGCCTCGTAAGTTTCTTTAAAATATTTATTAGCGAACCATACCTACAGGTTTTATTTTATATGCAGTTAAACCATAATGCAGACAGGAAAATAGAACACAATGATTGTCACGATTTGTCCTTGCCCTAAATGTCAAATTATGACAGGAACAGGAATGTGACATTTTCTTTATTTTTCTTTCTAATGTTATACGAAATCGAAAAATACTTCGAAAACAAACATAATTAGTGCCATAATTAATTGCTCAATTTTGCCAAAAATACAAGACTGACTAGTATTAAGATGTTTGAAGAGTTTATTTCTAGTATAAAACGAAAATTTAGTAAGACGTCTGATAATATTCACGCAAACGTGGACAATGAAAAAACAGGATATAAACATCGTATTTATTTATTCAAAAAGAAATTAAATAAACCGGAAAAACTAAATGTACCTGCAACAACTTACTATGATGATCCAATGTTAAGCCCTAGAGCCTTGGGGTCAGCTGATTATGCAAAAACTGAAATTGCTTGGCCAAATGTAACAGATAGTAATCCTAATATTTTGGATAAATTTACAAAAATAATCAATATAACAGACGAACAATTCCTTCATAAAGTAAGGAATACATCAACCACTGTAGGCTGGAAATTAATATGTGTTATAAATAAAAACTTTCAAATTTTCAGAAACGCAATGATAGAGAAGAGATTAGAAAACGACTGGCAATGGATGCTGACAGCGAAGAATATTATAGTTTAGGACATACAGATAGACCTGGCAAGAAACCAAGTTTACATTCACGTCTCCAAAATGGTATTCATATTTTGTATTTCTTTTGTGGTGTTTTGTAAATATTGATGCTAAAGTTGTGTGCTACAGCTTTGTATTGTTTCAAAGTGGTTGTTTGTTTACATTTAATTCACATTTTACAGTTTATACAATAAATATTCTTTGTATTTTTCTATAAAATCAAACTAAATTCAAAGCATTTCAAGTATGCTTAAATACTTGCCGGAGTCTAACCTTGAGAGCTATTAATTATGCAAAATATTTTTAAAAAGATTTTATTCAATGACACTTAGTCTTGAAAAATCATTTTTTATATATTAAACAAACAACTATAAACATTGTGCTAATCTACATGTCCATGTTGGGTCATTTCATTTAACTGTTCTGGTGTCATCAGGAAAAAATCTACAGATTTGTTTTATGAATGAAACTGCGTCAGATAATGAATCTCAAGCATCTGACGTAGAGAAAAATCTAAAAAGTTGTAGTAAAACTTTACCTCATACAAGTATCTTTGGGATAAGCAGTCAAAATCATCCGTATCAGACTAGACCACTTTCAGTTAATATTACCAAAAATGACAGCACTCCGCAATGCGGTAAGTGGTATTGCAATTTTTCATAACATTTAAAAATCAACAAAGTTTGTAATTTATTTAAATGTACGCACATTAGGTTTTGCTAATACGAACATGGGGTAAACATTTTGTGTGCATTATTCTCATTTTTGTTAGTCAACATTGTGCTTTATTTTGTGTTTGGTAATGGATTATACTTTATTATATAATTTTTAATAAGTATGATTACATAACACTTGTCTATAATTTTAAGGACCTAAATTGCGTCAATCTCCATTTACGTTAAAGACATCAAAGTCTCGTTCGACTCAGTCGTTAAACCAGATTGACGTGAAGGAGACAGACTTCTACGCGCTGCAAGCGAGACTGCAGACCGAGGCAAGGATTGCTTTGGCTCAAGCTAAAGAAATGGCTCATATACAAATGGAGGTATGTATGATTAACTAAGTTTTTTGTTCTTAATTTCTTTCCCCAACAGCAAGAGAATTTTTCTTTGTTCATAATTCGAAGCTTATTCCCACAAGAAATCAAATCTTTCCTCTTTAGTTATTCACTAAGGTCTTTTGAAAAACAGTTTAATTATGTATTTTATTTAAAAAAATACTATATTTAGGTGAATGATATTAGTATTAGATTCAAGCTACAGATAGACAGTTAAGTAATCTAGAAGTGAATATTGGTTTTAGTATGTTTTGTTCGCATAAAGTGTAACTCAGGGTGTCCGCTGCCAACTTTCATAAAAACAAAGTTATCTATGTTGATTCCAAATAGGAAGAAAGAAAGGTCAATATATTCCAGGTAACTGGTATATTGTTTCAGAGGGAGCGTCACAGCCGCGCGGTGTCTCCGGTGACGGAGATGCTGCGGCGCAGTATGGAGAAGGCGCGCGCGCCGCTCGCGCCCGACCGCCGCCGCGTCTCGCGCCAGCTCCTCACCGACATCAACATTGCTCAGTTACAGGTCAGCCACATCACTAGTCTTCATCATCAGCATGTCTATATCCTACACTCGTATCCTGCACCAGGTTTTTGTCCTCCAAGTTAATCTATCCTCCACCATTTAGTTCTCACCCTTGTTTATCATATCACCTTTCACGAAATGCATCTTCTATAATGTACCTCTTCATATTCCAGTTGCTAGTATCTTCAGTAGGAAGGTATTTACTAACGCTACTGCTTTGTTAGACCTGGTTTGTGCAAAAAATGGATATTTTGCTTCGGCCTAAGGCTGTCTTTTGCGTGACATCGGTATCATGAAGTCTTAGAGTTAGAGATTGAATCCATTGGTCAATACAAACATATTTTGCATCCGTATTTCAATCAATATCATAAATGGTGGACATAATATATTAATTCAAATATCAATATAAAGTACTTCTCATTTAAAATTAAATATATAAAATTGTAAAAATATTTGAATATAGTCTGGCCTCATTATGAAGCACGTGATTAGATGAGTCACGTTTGAACGCCGCGCTCACAATGACTATTGTTATACTACATGAGTGTTGCAATCGTGTTGTACTCAATATTATTAATACAATATTGTACGTACAATATAGTTTTTATTAACGTTATTGGAATAAAACTTAATCTGTACTAATATAAAGAGGAAATTTTTATTTTTGTATGTATTAAAATAACTCAAAACTACTGGGCCGATTACAAAAATTCTTTCACCGTTAGAAAGCTACATTTTCGAGTAAAATAGACAATATTTTTAACTCCGCTCAGACGTAGCCGCAATCAACAGCTAGTTAACAATAAAACTTATTTAGTGACACATTTACTTTTTGAAATAGTTCTAGAAGTATACGATTAAAACAAATAGAAAACTTTAAAAAATTAAATCAATTCAAAACTCAAATAATAAAGATATTTTACAATCATTGTATTCTTTTTTTCCTACCTATTTTTTACATTATTATATTTTATTCGTTTTTTTTTTAAATTTTGTATTTTAGGTGATAGTAAACGAGCTGCACTGTGAGATAGAGTCGCTGAACGAGGCGCTGGTGCGGCTGCTGCTGGCGCGCGACGACCTGCACATGGGCCAGGACTCCATGCTGGTCGACATCGAGGACCTCACCAGATATCTGTAAGTTTTATACATATTAATATTATAAAGAGTAAAACTTTGAATTTTTATTATACTGAAATAACTCTACCGGTTCATAAATTTTTTCACCACTAGAAAGCTACATTATCAAGTAACATAGGCTATATTTTTTAACTCAACGCGAATGAAGTCGCGAACAAAAGCTAGTATCTACTATTTTAGGTATCAGCAGGATGTGAAAAGTGGAGGTTGGGACAATAATGAGATTTATACATAAAGTGTTTTATTATTATTTTAAAAATTACCAATTTTATTTTGGAAGATCTATATTAATATCAGATATTTTTTTATTCGAAGTCCACAGTTAAAATAAATTATATTTTTTATTACGCAATACGGAATGTGGTTACTTCTAGAGAACTTCTTTTTTTTTCAGGGGTGTCAAAGAACAAACTAAAAAAACCAAGGGCACCGCTAAATCTGGCGTCAGACGACTTACATCTTTGGTCAACAAATAAGATCGACTTCAACCTACACGATAATGATTTTTACAATCGAGCCGCATTCGTCCAATCGGACCAATGTTAACAAAGCTCGCGACAAACTAAAAACAAACATTTTAATACAAATACAATATTTCGCATACTTTCCTTTGTCAACTATAATTTATACATTTATAAAAATTCATTGACTTGATAACTTCCTTCTGTTGAAAGTGGGTAAAATACTTTCTGCTTTAAGCTTATTAATATTTGGATGGAGTTAAGGTGGGTATACACTATTGTGCTACGTCGAAGCTTCATCGTCATATGATCCATGATCTCCAAAGAAATTTCTTCTATCAAGGCCGGCTTTAGTTACATATCGGCAATCATTTCCGAACATAATGTATACGCACTTTTACACCATCTATTATCTGTTTAAAACCGTCGTTTTTTCATTATTCATTCACTGTCGAAAAACATTTATAATATCTAAAGAAATGAATATGTTTTTGTGCATGTTTTTCGATAGTGGAAACTCTACATTGTGTGTGTATGTATTAAAATGTTTGTCAAAACCCAATGTAGTGAGATAACTATGCGTTGCCGCTAGTACAACTTTGTATACTTTCAAATACAAAAACCTATATGATTCAGGTTTACTATTATGTGTTTGAATACATTTTGTCCATAATGTTAGTAAAGCCGGCAACACACTTTCAGCTTTAACTGCACAATCTCAGTTGAACTGGAAGGATTGTTCAGTTAAGATTACAGCTAAAACTGATGATGTGTAACTGGCGTAATATTAATAAGGCCGGCAACACACTTTCAGTTTTAACTGTGTGTTCTTAGTTGAACTGAATGATCGTTCAGTTAAGACTGTACAGCTAAAACTGATGATGTGTAACTGGCTTAATGTTTAAACATAGTTTTATCGAACACTTGTATAACTCGATATTTACCAATTACGTGTATAAACAGTTGTCTATTGTATATCGGAGACGCTCGTTGTTATTGTGATTATTTACTTCGATTTATATATTTACTTTGTATTTGTATATAGAGGTTTTTTAATATCTCCGTCGCATTTTTCTCCTTCTATATACATGTATTAGCGATGTATTCACGTACCCGCTTCACTACCGATCTTTAGCTCATCTAGTTGTAGGTATTTTTCGCGAATTAGTACGAATGTATATTTTTGTTATATATTTTCATTACAATGCTCATTTTAATATATCTGACGATTCTATATATACTGCGACTGTACGTTTCTTACAATATATCTAAAAAAAATGGTTGGATCATCATATATTTTGTTTACATTGACTTATACTTTTTTGTTTTTAACAGTCAACAAAAGATAAACGATTGACTAGAAGAAATTAATTGACAATGGTTAAGGCTAAATACTTCGGTCCGTTGCTTCAGGCAATTAGTTAATAGTAAAGGACCAGAAATGTTTACACTACATAGATAATCACTATCCATGACGATGGAACAATATTCTTGCCGGAATTAGTTTAATTGGAAATACTATTGTATTGTGTAACATTATTGTGTTAATTCCTTACACTAGGGCTTTATTACACCGAGTTCGCGACAAAAACGGAGATTTTGCTTCGGCGTAAGGCTGTTTTTTGCGACACATCGGTCTAATGAAGCCCCAGAGTTATTGAAAATTATTATTATTAGAGCTAATTTATGTTTTAAATTTGTTTGTTGACAAGATATTTGATATTAATCGATATTCTGATATTTAAACCGTGAGTTACTCGTCTGAAAAACATAGTTTTTGTACACATGTTCTGGTAATCAACAGTAATGTGAGCAAATTCGATACTCACCGATATTTTGCCATTATTTTTCGCTTCTAGCAGACACATTCCTTTTTAAGACCTCCAAGTACAATTTGTTATACGGTCAAACCTAGATAAATGAGAAATGAAATTCTATGGTCCCGACGAGCTACCTCCATAACCGAGATAAACGAATTAGAAATAAACCTCTATAAGCAAGACAAATATCGCGGTGCCTTGGACTCGCTAATCCGGGTTCGACTGTATTTCATTTATTTTTCATTACATGTTAAATTTAGAAATAAATCTATCTTAATGCAAGAAATCTTAAATTCATTATTTAGTGTTAAGTTGCGAAGAGAAAAGTTATAAAAAATCGATTTATTTTCGAAGTATTTCAAACAGGGTCTTGTAATTTTTGTTTATTTTTTATTACTCTATGTATATGATTTAAACGGGATCTTTCTTGGTTACCAGTTGTTTTAGTATTAATTGAATTATGGGCGAAATAAATTATACAAAGACGAAGTGAGTCAATATTCAAATAGTTAAGTACTAGTACTAGTAGTACTAGTTCGATCCTGATGGGCGCCATTTTCCGCAACTTTACGACAAGCGCGTACTTTGTGTGACTTGACACATATCTAAGTAATCGTTAATTATTGCAACTTTTCATTTAATGTGGAAATGATCCATCATTATGGTCGATTATTGTGTGTTATTAAATATTCCAATTCATAACTCTTTGTTATATTGTATTTTGTTTTCGCCCATGTTCATTTTAGTTTTAATAATTTGTGGAATTGGTAATTTTACATAATTTTACCTTTATTCTTTAGACTTTTTTAAGTATTTCTTATTTGCTTTATTTTTACTGTTAAGTTTATGGTGGGATTGGTGTAAAATTAAATTCAAAATGGGTCATGAAAATTTAAAGAATTATTCCCTTTAAAATTACAATTTTTATTGTCATAAAAACCGAAAGTATTAAAAAAAGTTTTAAGAATTTTTTGCTTAATGTCTTATTGGGACCACTTACATCTTTGAATCAATATTTTTGCATTCATATGATACTTGGGGAAAAAGTTTTATTTCACACGTTTAAAATTAGATTAATTTTTGTTCCCATTGTTAAGTTCGGTTACATAAATATTGTGAAGCTATACTCTTGCGAGTAATGTCTGCAAGAAAATATTTTTATTTGTTTTTTCACGAAATTGACTACTAAAAAGCCAGTTTTTAACGATCCAGGAAGCTTATTTTTTGTATATTTACAAACCCCGAGCGAAGCCAAAGTGGGTTACTAGTTTGTGTGAAACTATTATACATATCTCAATGTGTCTTTGTCTTAGATTGCGGCAAGTTAGTTATAGATACTTTAGTTCCTTATTTGATGAGAAAGTTCCTTAGTTTTATTTTTTATTTCTAATTATCTCTTAATTACTTTATTATTTCTTTATCATTTTATTAATAAAATAATTTTAAAATAAAAATTAAATCAGGGAGTTTATGTGGATTTTAGTTTTGGGGTACATTTAAGCAAAGTAGTTGCAATTTTTTTTTATATCGCGTAATTTTGTGGTAAATCTAAGCTCGGTCTTAGACCACATCTGGTATCACTTAAAATAATTACTGCACACGGTATTTCTTATGAATCGATATTGCTATATTTTTTAATAAGCCTTGTCATTCCATACATAGCATTCTTGACTTGCATGTTGAATAATAACCTTTGAAACTACGTAATAAGCTTTTTTTTCTAAAATTCATTACATTACAAGATTGATTTTACACATCTTTTGTGGTTAATTTTATGTAATATTGTTGAGACATTTAAATAGTAATTTTAGCCTTTTTTATTTTCGATAATAATTCACTTTCCATATAGCTTTTTCAACACCACACAAACATTTCTAAAACATTTTCCCAATACAAATACAACTTTACAGTTCTAAAGCACGATGTTTATTTTTTCATAATTTTATTTCAGAAATATGCATGAAGTAAAAAAATGTTATTCTCCTGTCAATGCAATGTAAATGGATGCTGGGTATTAAAGTTGTATCCTTTTTAACTATTTGCTTAAGGACCGCTGCACACGGACAGTTATAGTCGATATCAGCTTAAAGAAATCCTTGTACGGCGATCCTAAATATATCTAATCGACAGAAAGCTGGTCTGCAAAGTAAGTTAATAGCTGTTGATTTTTGAGGAAAATAAGCAATTGCTCACGTAAAAATAAAAGCGTTGATATGCGTATTTAATCGCCAAATAACAAAAGCATTGATATAATAGTAACAATAATTAAAAACGTAAGATTTGTTAATAAAACAAAATCCAGCTTATTGTCGATTGATATGAATAAAGCAGTTTCAATTTGCGAATCCAGTTTTATATAAATATATTGAAATATTTAAAAAATGCATACGTTATTGGCCATGTTAATAAAGTTCTCACTATATACCCTCGATGTTATCTAATTGTACTTGATTTACATAGACCTTTTTAAAGAGTTCGTATAAGATTAAAACACATAATAATTATTATATTGATAGATTGTTCTGGACGTTTTTTTATCTATACCGATATTATTATATTAGGTATAAAAAATTACATGCGATATTTTCTTGTCTATTGAAATTATTTGGTATCGTCTAATTTTTATGAAAGCTCCTTGTAAATCAAGTAACAATGAATGCGTTTAATGTAAGCAAATGCTTGGCTTATTGACAAATTCTTACAGATATGTGATAATTACCTACTATTGATGATTAATCTAAATAAACGTGACCGAACGTTATATTGTTCTTTTATTTTCATGTACCCACTCCTAAATACCAAGTTGCATATTGATCACTTAATCTAATAAAGTCAAACCTGCATAAGCGAGAGTCATTCGCTGGTCCCGACGAGCTACCTCCGTAAACGAGAAATTCGGAATAGAGAGAAACCTCTATAAGCGAGACAAATATCGCGGTCCCTTGGGCACTTGCTGATCCAGGTTCGACTGTACTGACCTAAAGAGTAACCTACCTTACTACGATCCAGACAAAGCGATCGACTGACTGGCAGTAAAGTGAATAAACTGCAATAAACCGAATTGTAGGGAATTAATGTCTCCGACGGGATCTGTCTCGGGCAAAATTTTAATTGCTTTCTATTTGCACATACTAAGAAGGAAAGACGACGTAGATGTTAGAACCAATTTTATGATTTCTATTTTTTGAGGACTACACTATAGGACGCTAATTTGTAATTGTTAACTTACAAATGTTTCAGCTGCTCAACAATTAGACGAATAAAGGTAATTTCATTACTAAAATCATGTGGAAGATTGCACCTGTCAATAACAGTAAACTGGTACATAGAGCTTCCCCGATGACATTTATGTTCCACCTTTAGTGTTAATAGTGCTGCTCCCCGCGTACCGACTTACAGGAATGCTCCGAGTACCAGATACCAGTACCAGACCGAACATGTTTCGTGACACACTAAGTGTAACAATGCAACAACAAAAAATCTTTATAATTCCAACCGGTATGTACAGGTGCTGACTGTGCCGTATATGTATTGAATATTGATAGAATTTGTGTTACTAAGCTAGTATATTTCTTTGAAAATAACGGATTCCTATTATATTTAAATTTTAACGATATTACAAAAGGCAGTAAATATTTAGGGTCATATAAGTGTCATCTTAAGCTATACAGAATTAGTTACTTAGGTAAATTATAATTTAGATAATAGAGTCTCAAAAATGTAATTTGCTAGATGTCTCTTACCTTGCATTTTTGCCCATCGGATGAATAACCTCAAAATAATACATTCGAAGGATAATACACTTATCGTTACACACTTTACGTAACCGTAACCCTCAATGCCGAAATAAATAGGAACAGTAGTATTAATTAAGTCGGGGACGGCGTCGGGTCAGTTCCCACAATCCTATTGCACATCGTTTCGATGTCAAAACCACCGCTGACCCCAAATTGTACCGTCACCTGCGGCGCCCAGGTGCGCTCGCGCAATTAATACTATCCTCACACTAATAATTATCTACCTACACTCACAAATTTATTTATTTTATTGTCTTTGTCGCACTATACATACAATTAGTTCGTGAATTTAGTAGTAAGATAGATAGCTTCCTCCTTCGCGAAACATTTTCGATAAAAGTGATGCAATTATTGATTAGTCCCTATCTTAATTGAAAATACAGATGGGGATAATGTATTATAGCGACGGACACATTTAATGGTGAGAATGAAAGCTTGTTTACAGTTTATCTATATTTTATTGGCAATCCTTGTATCTGACAAATTAATTTCCTGTGGGAAATAGCTTTAATGTATTTTGGGAACCACTTGTACTTTAAATGCAAACTCACAACTTTATTTATAGTGTTAGTTTTTTTTTAAGTTTTACAGTTAGTATATCTTACTTCTCCCTATAGTTATATTGTTACTTTATTATCAAGAATCTCGTTTGAATATTGATTGTAGGAAGTTGAGAATGAGCGCGTGAAAAAATTATCGGTCGCGTCATCCATGTGGTGGCAGTGAGGAGGCGCATGCAAATCAGCGCGCGGCATGCGGGCGACGGCGGCGACGAGTTACCGCACCGACCACATGTGAGGAGACTCCAACTTATTGGTAGTTTAAATAATTACATTTAAATCTATTACTTTATTGGAACAAAAATGGCCATTTGAAGAGAAAGTGATTCTGTAGTAACCTTTTACTATACTTAATTATACTAGCGACTCGCCCCGGCTTCGCACGGGTGCAAGACTGATACTAAATACACTGCAGAAAAACTGTGAACATCGTATATAACAGCCATACTAACAATAATTGAGGGTCGCTAGTTATATAAATAAACCTTCCTCTTTAATCACTCTATCTATTAAAAAATCCGTTATGTAGTTTTAAAGATTTAAGCATTTATACAAATCTAATAGAGTTTATAACTATAATATGAAAAACCAATAACTTACTTAAGAGTTGAGAATATATTTTTTTTATACGAAATAGCACTCGTATATCAATGAATACAAAATTACAGAGACGCTTTTTAGAACTCTATGAACTTAATCGACCGCCAAATAACGTGAAATGTGGTATGTATTCATTTGGCAACGAGATGCATTTGAGGGTTAAAGTAGCAGCATCGCATTTTGATGATAGCTATTTGCTTTAAGGAATGGTCCATGTCGCTTTCAATGTTGAGCGAATCAAGTAACTATTTACCACAATCAACCTAATAATGAATGAATAAAGCAGTGTGCAGTTTGTCAATAAATCACATGTTCAAATTATGCCGCACTTCCCCTGGATTGAAGCCGAGTTCAATGTCAATGGTAGGGCCGTGGTGGAGATACGGGCTGCGTGCCACCTCACTGCTGATACTATGTACGATTTATTGTTATTCTATTTGCCTGATTCCCATCATTTAATATCTGATTGTCAACCTCTTACGCCTTAATATCACCTTATAAATAATCTAATACGTGAAGCCTAACAGGCTTCGCGACAGACTTGCAATTTTGTCATCCATAACAGCTGAATTCTAACTAATAAAAAAACACTAGAGTATTTTTTTAAAACATTTTTCCTACCTTAGATCTCATGTGTATTTATGTAACGCATTCGGTATTAAAAGCGAATTTGTATTCTTTAATAAACATGAACATAAATGCAAAAATGATATAATATGTGACAGCATTTTTCATCGTCATGTTATAAAATTATTATACTGCCTAATATAAGAAAGTCAATATATCAGCCATTATTAAATACATATTTATAAAATGCGTGCTAAATTTTACCCGTGAATAATCCGGGAACGTCAGCACAATGAACCCCATCAACCGAAAAATGATTAACAAGCGATTATGCTGAAGGATGGATACCGCGTCCGCGCTGGCTTCCTTGACCATAGACCAAACTATCTCATAGATTGGACACAAGCAATAAGCTATTAAAGTCACTTAGCATTTTTGCCCCTTTTAAATAATGTATCTAATTTATCTAATTTATATTTGTTATTTTGTATCTTTGTATGCAATGATTTTATAGATTTAAATAAAAGTTTAAAGATTTTTAAGCGACACATGTAAAAGTTCAATTTTTGCGCATTAGCTAAGTAGGTATGTTTAAATTAAATCTTAATTTATACATGCTATGTTAATTATACAAACGATGAATAAATTTCCCCTAATCCAGTTGTATACATTTCTATGGCGTATGGTTTCATCCCTGAGTGCGCGAGCGATGCGCGGGCGCACGTGCCACGGCATATGGCGGCGCCATACTGTTTGTTTGCCAATCATAACGGACATATTTCATCAGATAACGGCTCGCCGCGCCTCCTACATATTGCCTCAATCAAAAACAATGTGCAACAATTAAAACGTCACCACGGGGCGAGCTCGTTACTCAAAAATTCGACCCACTGATTAGCGCACCGCTCATCCCTCGTTAATCATTGGCTCAATATGCTCTTGTTAATCTTGTGCAACATTACAAAATATAAAAGAGATGATATTGCATAATTTATGGAACCCTAGTCTATAATTGATTGCCCGATATTGGAACTCATTTGAAGTTTTAATTACGCAAAATACCCGCTAGTCGTGGAGTTGCGGAAAATGGAGCCCATCATGGGTCGAACTACATAATTTAGGGCAGCAATACTGTAACTGAGAAGATAACAAACAGCAGTGATTTTACCTACCTACATAAATGCCTGAATTGAACAACCAACCTATCTTGGAAGATGTCTTATTGCTTAGTTATACAACTAAAAAGATTTAATATCTGGCTCCGATTAACCAACTTAATTTATATAATAAAAAGTGTTGCATAGATTATCACTAATATATACGACACGAGACGTTTTATTGGTAGCCCTCCGTTTTAATTCAATGAGTCCAATTGAAGCAACCTGTAATTTGGTGGGCACGAGGCACGAGGCACGGGCGCCGGCGAGGGCTCGGGGCATGTGGGCCCCATATGGCGTGAAACCATCGCTGCCAGCTCAAGCGTTGTAATGTCTTCCAAACTTGCATCTTCTTACCATACATTGCTGGATAAGCCAATTTATCATCAAACTTAACTGATAATGAAATAATTTTTACCTAATAAATTTGTCTGAGAATATTTAATACAGATATTCTGTCTATATGTACAAATAAATCTAGTTACAGTGATTCATACAGCTTTAAACAGAATGATCAATTTAAATGAATAAAGAAGTGTGTACTAAAAATTAAGTATTAGATCGTTGTGTTTTATTGAATGTCTTTGTTTTTTAATCTAACGAGTCAATAATCTAAAATTGCGTTTACTTTCATGCAGTACTTAACCAAGTAATTTTTAAAATAATAAGTAGGCACTTTGAGTCCCTTTCAGCAGCAAATAGCCATATATCTATGGTATAAACAATGAGTTAGCTTACAGCTTTTAAGTATAACAAAAAATAGACATCGATTTTTTACACTATCATAAGGCGTTACATAAAAACTGTCGCAGTTTTACTTTACACATGCTTATAAGTGAAAGTAGTGTCACAAAAATTCTGCTACAACTGCGTCTAGAACGCGTTGAAGTCTTTTGTATGAACATCTATTTCTTTAAGTGTTAAATGGCAATTATACCTCTTACGTGTTATGTTATTTATTAAGCACGTAGGTATGTAATTTATATAAAATATTTTGTTATTTTATAGGATTTATTTTGTAAATTTCAAAAATAATATATATATAGATTTGCCATAACAATAATTGATTTTATGTTTTAAAATATCGTAAAGTCGTTATCGAATTGTTTTCTTGCTTAAAATCTAAAGTAAAATACATTGACTTCTCCGTGCATTTAGATTGTGGGAAAAGTTTTCTAAACAATAGGTTCAGTAAGTACGTTGGGACGGTTAGCCCCTATGCTACGTAACGCCCGATGCCTGCGTCTTTAAGTGCATTTGCTTGTTACACAACACGTGTATGCAATATAAATCAGTCTAATTCGATGACGGAAATAAATACTTCAACTATGTTTTCACTTGTAAAGTAAATTAACTCTGTGTTTATTGAAGTTTCACTGTGTCTAATGTTCTATAACTGGGAACATTAAAGCTTTTGACTTTTTTGTCGCCCTTATTTATATCACTCTAAATTATATGAACTAAGCCAATCTCTACTTTGGTGAGTTCTCAAGTTTAATCGAAGACCAACTATAGTAAAAATTCTCCTTGTACAATCAGGTTTGTATCATTTTGCAAACAAGTTAAAATACAACATTTTATAACATACTCGATTGAATACAATGTAGATATTATTGGTAAATTTCTTATGTACCGTAGCAACAGTAAACACATTGTAAATATGTTCATAGCTGTGTGTCACCGGCTCACCGGCTCGCCGGCTCAGCGCTCGCAACTCGCAAGATGTTCCACAAACCCGTTGACAAAGTGCACAAATCGAATAAATGAATACCCAACTTGTCTTAACTATCACTGACTTAATATGTATAAAAATTATATCTTAATACGACCTAGGCTAAAATGTTTTGCGCATCTAAAGATAAACATAAAATGTAATGACTTTAAAGCTTATCGCGAGTTTATAAAGTATTTTACTATCTTTTTAACAAAGTAGTAAAATAAATTTATAAAAAATGCAAATAATTAAGAGATATTTTGATATGCCTGCACGCACTGAACGTTAATAATTTTGATCTTTTTTCTGTCAGTTAATAGCGTGTTAATATTCACAAAGTTATTATAAAACTTATCTACATTTTCACGTCATACTAATTCTCATGAACATTACAAAATACTAATTGCGTTAAACAACAGCGTCAGTTTCCCGATCGCTAACCGTCAATTAAACGCGACGTTCAAATTCCTCGACTAGCACCGGTTAGATACCACTTACCGCCTAACCCATTTAGACGGCTCGATGTTTGCTAGGAAAACAGGACTAAATGAATTAAATGCAAATGTATACTATAAAAATTGTCGCAGGTGCATACGGACGAGTTCCGACCATCGTCGGATTCGATTTAACGCGCTTGCATCGCGAAAGTTTTATTTATAGCCACGCGCTCAACGTGACTATTGCGATGCAGCAAAACTTGTAATGTAATGAAAAATATTCCCTACGCCTTAGATTTATTATCGGCGAATTAGACGAAAGTGAATATACGTGTACATATTAATCAGAATCTTCTAACTAATTACTCATCATTATAACACCAATAATAGTTCAACGAAAAAATAATACACTTTTTAGCAAAGAACTTCATTTATTGACTCTAAATAAAAATACCTAACCGCATGTAACTGTTTTAATTTTAGAGAAAATAACAAATGACAAACCGATATTAATTACAACAAAGTGACAATGTGTTGAATACAACTGTCAATAACTTATTGTTTAAGCTTCAGATTAAGTGACGCGTTGTCTAGTAAGACAAAGCCTTTGTCTAGCATTACAACGCTGCGGCCTAGAGTAGAACTATAATAGGCTAGTCTAGAGCTAGATGTTATTATACAGGATAAGACAACAAACTTAGATATTGTATTACTAACTTTCTTTACATTACGTTCTTATTTTATATTTTAATTAATACATAAACTCTCAATTGAAAAAGTATATCCTCTAATAAAAATCTGTTCTTTAGATCTTGATCCTAAGAAATGAAGAAGTCAAAGTGTTTCTTTTTCATTGAACCTGTTTCACGAACACGAGCTCCTGGAACCTAATTGAAGTCGTAAAAAAGTGTAATCTTTATCGATAATTATGATACCACAGTTAAAAGAATATTAAACCTTACCAGATTGCTATAACAATAATTTTGTTGATTTTATATTACAGATACCAAACTTCGAAAAATAGTTAGTTCTGAAGGATATCTCAATACAACGGAAGTAAGCGTACTTAATACACCTGAAAAATAAATGTAATCAATAAAAATAAATGTCCTCTCGAACGTGTTATGTATTTTAAAAGTTCTTGATTATGATGACAAAAATCGTTGGCAGTAAACAAAAATAATTCAATTATTCAGTAGGATGGTTTCGAGTTCCGTTTATCATTGCGCGTCGCTCGAAGCTTTTGGAATAAGTGTTGGTCTCCGCACCTGCCGCTGTCAGATTTCTTAAGGAAATAATTGATTATTGTTCCGTTATAATTGTTTGCGATCTGTTATAATTAAACTTATTTTCAAATTATGTAATATATTGTCATGAGTGTGATTTAAATTGAATGAAATGTGGTGCCAAGTGTAAGATGTAACTTTTTTAACTCTGACATAATTAATAGTAACTTTTTTAACTCTGATATAATTAATATCTCATTAGTTTCATATTTCACTTAAAGTTATGTTGATAACAATTACATAAATAATGCAGCTCATCGTGTATTTAAGTTGGAAATAAAGCTAGATAATATTAATGATAGTCGGCAGATGTCGCTGCGGTTCGACCACTTTGCCTGTCGCATAAAATCATAACATGAATTTCACGGGCAAAGATGCTTTGTTCCAGCAACACATGCCGTCGTCGTCGCCTAGCCGTTGAATTTCACTGTAGTCTCTACATATAGTAGTCTCTATTCTGTGAAGGAAAATGAAAGGGATGTGAATATACAATATATTCCATGTGTCCAGGCAGGAATTCTACGGTATCTGGAACGTAATTGCCATCGATTCGCAATAATTAAAAGCAGATCGTGTCGTGTCGAGTGCGGACCGGCTCAAATTATAGAGAAATATTTTATCGTTGTTACTGTCACTGTATGATGAAGTAGTTGCGAAATAACTTGCTGTTTTATATTGATTTATCTTCTATATATTCATGTTAAATTATTAACACACACAGATATGGTGCTTTTAAATAATAGATAAGGTTATATTTTAATCAGTGTAACATAGTGCGCGAATTAAAAGATGAAATAATATGTGTTAAAACATTTCAAATACATTTATATATTTATGTTATACAAAGGTACACGAGTATCAAAGTACAGTTTTTCATGACACGATACTTTTTTAAATATCAAAAGAAATAATTGTCGTATCAAGTACATTTTTTATAAATGATATACCATCAGTGTAACAAGATTATAAGACAACTGTTTATTTAATATTCGTATCGGCGTCCGCTTAATACATCAATGTCAAACTGGGCGGTTTTTGTTATTACTGAAAGAATTAACGCCGACGCAATTCTGACACTACGTTCGTATCATTTTAAAAATAGGCCTGTTTAAAACAATACATTTATAAATTAGCAACCATGAGTGTCCATTTGTCTTGAAATGAAAACCATGACAATATATCCGTATGTCATTTTCGGCAGTAGAAGTCAAGGTAACATATCTAGGTCTGTTCTTACAACTCGTATGACCATTTTCTCGTATTTCCATCATTATTAGTATAGTCGATTGAAGGCTTCAAAATATGCCCTGTATATTTATATTTTACCTCGTGCTATTTAATTGTTTCATAAACACCGAACAACTTTTTTGATGTGCAATCATTTTTACTTTTCCAGTAATTTAATTCAATACAAAGTACATAATATACTCGTATAGTTTTAAATTATCATAGTAAATTACAAGTTGTCCAATTAACCATCAAGATGCATTTATTAACTATCGTTTGTTCAAATGAAT
Organism: Papilio dardanus tibullus; assembly: GCA_013186455.1. NCBI lineage: Eukaryota > Metazoa > Arthropoda > Insecta > Lepidoptera > Papilionidae > Papilio > Papilio dardanus. The sequence goes on along the minus strand of QDHC01002768.1, from coordinate 1,810,989 downwards.
TCTCTATACTTAGTGGTTAAAAAGCTCATGTTTGTCTAGTGATACCTAATATGTCAGATGTCAGGCGGTGCCCGGGGCGACGAATCGGCGCGTCCTGCGCAGGCGCAATGTGCGCGCGCGACCTTTTCCCGCTAATTATTAGGCGCGTGCGCTCCTACGCATCTGTGTAGGGGAACCATTATACCAGTATTATTCAGTACTGTCCGGAATTCTAATTACTGTTCATGACTAATTATTATAGATTACAGAAAATGCAGGATGCGAAAATTATAGACAACATTATCGCTTAACTAATAAATACTAATCAATTTATATTTAGGAAAACGTCGAAAGATGAGCAATTATAATGGTTTGTATAGCAAATTAAGCTGTGATCTATTTATTATCTTATTTTACAAGTACTTTTAAGAATTTTTACGTAACAGAAGCAAGCCGAAGTATTTTGTGAAAGTAATAGTTGTTGTATTAAATGAAGAATTCAAAAAAACAATACGGAGAAATATTGAAAGAATCTCGAACAAGGACAAAGAAACAAAATAAAAATATTTTTTGTCAATGTTGTAATATAATAATGACGGTCAAAATACTAATTAAGGTCACGTTTTAAATTCCGTATCAAACCTTCCGCATTCAAAATATTTTAAATTATTTCTGAATTCGATTTTGGAAATATATTATTACATATCTCAGATTTTGTCGTTTGTAACACAAAATGTACATTAAACAAATTAAAATTTAAGAGTATGAATTATGCCAATTATTCATAAGAACTTGGACAGGTACCATTTCTTTCCAAATTTTTAAGTTACTTTAAACTCAAAAAGTCATAGTTTTGTATTCAACTATAGTATGGTCTTAAAAAGACCGTAAAAGTCCGCATTTCTTTAAAAAAAACATAGGCCCACTAGAAATAACACTTGCCTACTATCGTCTAGTTACATATATGGTGCACGCAGCCTACTGGCCCATCTGTATTTTTTGTGTTTGATTTTAATCAGACTAGTTACAGTTAACGAAGCCTTTTGCACAGAATTCCCTGTCGACTTGGCCTCACTGCGTACAATCCTTTGTTACTGACTTTATCATGTTCATACATAAATAAATAATGAGACACGAATAAAAGTATCTTTATACAATTGGAAAAACTCAACGTTTTGAATAATAAAATAAATTTAAAAACAGCCGTAAAAAATACCGAACTTTAAATCTTTCTTTAAACAGTTTATTTAGTAATTATAACCAATTTAATAAATCGTGTACTCCTATTATAGTAAGGCTTACAATAAAATCGACAATGTTCGCCTTACAGAGCTACCGAGTGAGGGATACAATCGGCCCCTTGGATTAATAGCGGTCATTTGGTTGCTTCGACGAAAGCGACTGCCGACCGCTTTTATTGCTACTAGATTTGCATACGATTTTATACAGTTTTATGAATGGTATGAAGATTAAAATTATAAGACATCAAAGATGATTACATTTTATATTAATTTAAAATTTTCCCATGCTTATATTAAATAAAAATAATTTCCAAAAGCTTTATGTCTATCTATATTAATATTATAAAGAGAGAAACTTTGTATTTTTGAAGTTTTGTATTTTTGTGTGTATTGAAATAACTCAAGAACTACTGAACCGATTTCAAAAGGCTATAATTTTTGCTTCTACGCGGACGAAGTCGCGAACAACAGCTAGTAATTAATTAAAAGAAATAGTTTTACCCAAACTGTTATTTTTACAAATACTATCTTTGCGAATTGCGATGGAATGGATCGATTTGTAAAAAAATGTAGAACAATTAAGGTATGTACAAGTTTAAAAACTTCTTATCTTAATAAGTAGGTACTAGTGATAAGTATTTTCACTTTCTTAAAGTATGTAACTAACTTTATCAAAAGAACAAGATGCAAAGGTCAGACCTTTTTATCAGTAAACAAAACGTCAAAATTGTATAAATAAAAGATAAGAAAATTATCTATAATACGTGTAAAATATTGAACCTTGTTTAACATTACAAAAGGGGTAATAAACATTACATTAAATTCATAAATTGTAAATATACACTACAACAACTTACCGTTGTAAAATAAAGCAAATAACATTTGCTATATTTGATTCGTTTAATTACCCTCGTATGTAGCAAAGTTCAGTTTGTTCAGTCAAATGTCATGCGATATCCTCCAAGTTAAAAATATAGTTTTTGTGTTATATTTTTACAAACAAGAATTTAATTTTTTCTCAAGGTATATTGCAAGGTATATTAAATCCCGAAGGACTGAAGGCAACGATTTACGAACGGTAGTTAAAACACTCATTAAGTCGACATGAGCGACGGCGGGCGGCGCGGCGGCGGCGAGCGCGATGCCGCAGGCCACGAGTTAACTCGAGCAGACATCTTCACTGCGCCCGCCCCGCTGCCCCGCCGCCCCTCCGCCTCCCTGCACTACCGATTATTGTAACTGATCAAACTGGAACATTAAAATGTCATTAAATATAATCTAAACTCATATCTTCAACTATTACTAATCGTATAAAATGGTCATTGCAAAAAAAACCTCTTTGATTTAATATTTATTTTTTAATTTAACCATAAACGACCATAAAGATAAAAACATAAACCCACTAATGAAGAATATCGATTAACACTAACGCGATGCAAAGGCAGGCTGATTATCATTAAAAGGCTCGATGTTAAAGTTATAAAGCTAGAGCATAAAACGCTTTATGCACCTTACCAATCAATTATCAATAAATGCCGTATAAAATAGGCTAAAAGCGCACAAATTCTGTACTTCACTGCCTGAAGCGTGCTCCTACTTTTTGCAAGGGGCAGGTGCATGCGCACATGCTATTAAATTGTCAAAGAACACACGAACACTGAGCTATGCCCGCCCTGCCGCCTCTGATAGCTTCTAATTCAACAAACAAAAGTATAATACGTGGCCTTTGCGAATTCCGTGCTGGGAGACTTTAGCAAGAGACGGTAAGTGCAGAAACCGCGGTTCAGCTACCGCAAATCGTGTGCTATGTGTGTTTAATAATTCGCCTTACGAGGACATGCATAGCGCAAATAACTTTTTCAATGAGGTTTTCGCGGTTTTACTCACGACGTAATCGCAAACCGCAGCATGGCGGCCTCGGAAGCGGGAACATGTGCAGATTCAATGCTGTAAGAGTCGGTAATTAGGCAAGCTTTGACTTCCATGTCATAATTTGCCAGCGGTCACAAAGCGCGCTCCGTGCGGCTCGCGAAGGCGTGCGCTTGCATCGCATGTGCGCGGAGCTTTTACGGTTTCTGCCGACGCCCGCCACATGACTCCTAACTGTTGTCTGCGCCTCCAAATATACAATGCCATTGTCCCTGACTATAATCACAGGCGTATGAATGGCTACAAGTGATTACACGTGTTCCTACACATTTCTCTACACTACCTTTTATATCCGAAACAATACATTTTAATCTGACAGTTGTTAATAAGAATTGTTAAACATTACATTACTTTCAACGCATATCACTACGTATGCGTTCAAAACATGAAAGCTTGGAATTTTCTTACTTTATTATATTTTCAATATAGCATATTTATTTATACAAGAGCCCCATTAAATTATATATAACGCCTATTTATACCACAGTTGTAATTAGAGTTTCTTTGTTATTAATACTTATTTCAACGTAAAAATATAATAAAATAAGGTAAAGTGTATTGGCGATACATTTGTGGTATACCATTTTCATTATTAATTTAAATATAAAATTGATTTATACCCCATGATTTACTTCGTAAGAACCTACTGCGAGATTTAATATACTAGGTAACCATAAATTATTGCAGCCTTTTTGTCGGACATAATTCTTCGTGCAATGCACAAAGTATTTCCCTCACGCATGATATGAGCATCTTTAATAGGATAAATTGTATAAAATGATAAATTATCTAAGACCTGATATTAATTTTGTCATAGATTTAAAATTTAACGATTAAGCTAGTAGGGACGA
>QDHC01002768.1:1770822-1795635 GCA_013186455.1 Papilio dardanus tibullus | reverse complement strand
AGCGGTCGAGCACGCTGTCGACTCACCTGCTGATCCACTCGGACACGCGGCCCTACCCCTGCCAGTACTGCGGGAAGCGCTTCCATCAGAAGTCAGACATGAAGAAGCATACCTACATACACACAGGTAAACAAATAACAGATATAATAACTTTACCTACTTTGCTATCCCAGAAAACCAAACTATTGATGGCCTCCGCACTAGAGAACATTAACTTTTTTTAATTTAATAGACAAAATAAGTAATATACAGACATAAGTTAGTGTAGGTCGTCCATTAATAGTATATTATGGGGCTATAGTTTCCTTCAGCACGACATATACCTACCATAGTATGCCGTTAATCAAAGCCTGTGCAGTTTATCACATACATTTTAACATTTTCATTGTTATCCTTGGAAAAAAATGAATATTTGTAAGTAAAGGCATTTTGTTAAAATTATTAAAAGTCGTTTATAACAAAGCTATCAATTAGTAAGGAATCGAAGATTTACCAGGTTCCCCTTGTCGCACGCTTAATTATAGGTGTACTACAAAGTTACGTCACTTACCGCTATAATTAGAGTTCAACGAGTTGTTAAGTTGTATTTGTAAATAATTCGTGTGGAAAATGAATTATTTCACAGCAATTAATGTTAACCCACTAACAAGATATATACTTTATAAAAAATATAGTGCCACTATTCACTGATATATAATATCCAATTATTTGGTTGTTTTTAATTCAAAGACGTTTGAATTGCAAAAAAATTAAGTACAATTTCAATGTGTATGATTATTATCTTTATCAAGGTAATGAGCGAAAAAACTAGTACATCCAAATACAACAGATACCGCAACGTACTCGTAGCACAGGTTAAACATATAAATGGGGTGTAATTATGTTTTCGTCGATGAATCGCGGCCGGTTCGCGCGGTAATGAATTCTCAATGAGCAAAAAACATGAATCGACAAGAGGCTGCCGGACCGCGGCCGCTCGCAGCATCTTGTCTGAGGTCGCGATTAACCATTGTCTCTTACTTCGATTTTTTTATAATTCGCCTAAAATTGCACTATTAATGTACACTTCTAAATATAATAGTTGTGCCAGCTGGCACGTCTTAAATATTATTTGTTAGGTAAAGTTAACATCATGTCATGTATCGTTAAATCCCACAAATTTACCTAATATTAAAATACGTACTATGTGATAGTGAGGGATTGGTAACTGAAATTATAAACAAATGTATATGACTTAAACTTTAGACTCTAGCAAGACAATGTTGTCTCATTTTATGAATCGACTATTTAGGTCATGTAGCAACTTCACAAGTAATATCGTAAACATGTTCTTGCGCTGTATTACTGCGCCGACTTTATTTTAGTCGGCCGGGAAGACGAATTCATATGTAGGCAAAAAATATTCACGTACATATCGTCCGTCGTCTGCGACATCTCGTCACGTAGGAGCGTCGCGCCGAATGATTTACTGCAGCCCTACATGGGCTACGTCCTCCGATAAACGCATCATGATCAATATTCCGAAATGCGGTTCGTCTTGCAATTAGCCGCGCAGCCTTCACAGACCTTCGCGCGGCGATCACTGCACAAACAAAAAGTCCAGTTAAATCCTGTTCTATCTATAAAATTGCATCGGTGCTTTTTTAAAGTAATTTTATCGACATCTTGCCGCAGCCATTTGTCAAACTAGAGACAGCTTACGTGAATATTTGTAGCGATAATTTATTTTTTAATATCTTTGATGAAATATAGTTATTAGATTACTTTAATGTAGGTATACTATGATAAAGTGACATGACCTCTCTATTTATATAGTGCTACGCTATAAAACGGCCATAAAACGGTACGAAAAATCAATAAAAGCTGACTTTAAAAGAACAAAGTATTTTGCGAGGAAGCTGTGCTACTATTATACAAACTTAAACAGAAATATAAATTACATACATACATCTCATCGATGGACCCTACAAAACTTTTTTTCACACACAAGCTGCAATTTTCGCACTAATTTAATACCTAACAAAATAACATTTGTTCCAGGCGAGAAACCACACAAGTGCGTGGTATGCTCCAAAGCGTTCAGCCAGAGTTCGAACCTGATCACTCACATGCGCAAGCACACCGGCTACAAGCCCTTCTCGTGCGGCCTCTGCGACAAGGCGTTCCAACGCAAAGTCGACCTGCGCCGCCACAGGGACTCCCAGCACGCGGACGCACCTGACCCACCGCAACCACCACGGTATAGATATTACGAAGATTCGCCGACACCGTTAACCCCACTCATCAGTAATTGATAGATACTAGCTATTGCCTGCGACTTCGTCCAACGCTAAAAAATAAAAAGCTTACGTCGACAGAGCTTTCAAAAAGCGAAAAAAAATCAAAGCGATTTAGTAGTTTCGGCGCCTATTCAATGCAAACAGACGGTCAAATATTGGTTTTATTATTATAAGAATATGTTTTCAATGAGAATGAAGACGATAACATGGTTTCGTATGTTTTGGTAGTGGAAACTTATGCACTGGTTGATAGTGTTTTAATTTTTAATTTATTAAGTGAATGTAACGAAACCTAACTGATTACACTTTATTTTACTTTTTATTCGCTTGGATAATTAGAAGAGGAAATAGGTAGGAGTATAGTTTCAAAATTATTTGCAATTTCCATGGTATGTATTTGTAAGTAAAAATTAACCAAAGAATGTTTAAACATGCTTTTCGACGAATACTTTGAACTTTATCATTAAAATGTTTTTAAATTGAAAAATACAATATATACCGAATCTTAAATATTATGTATTTAAGTAAAAATGGATATAATGAAGTAATTTTTATACGTTTTAAAAAATCGTCCATTGGGATGGGAGCCAATTTGTATAAATACCAATCCGTCCTAGGTTATGTGATATATTTACGCGTGTTTTTATTGTATTTTAAATTATTTGGCATATATTTCTGATATAATCATGTGAATTTTATAATATACAAAGTGCAAAATAACTAATTGGGTACTTTTATATTTAATTATATATTAACATAAAATAGTTCTTCGAAGCTTATACTTTGGTGTGACATTGTGATCGAAATGGTAAATGGGTGTACATAGAATTATCACTTGAAGAATATTATTATATTTGCACTTAATTTTTATTAAATATACCTAATATCAAAATGTAATAAGTAGTACGTTAGGTAAGTTAAAGTTAACCTCTTTGTTCCTGTGTCTTATTTTGATCCTTTCTAATAACTGTGTTTGTCAAACTTTAGTCATAGTTATTCTTGGACAATTAAGTTAATTAGGTTATTAATAATGAACTTTGTGTAAAGAATAATCATGAAATAGTCTTGAATCAAAGTGTAAGTAAATAGTCTAGTACAAACCAAAGTAAAGTGTGTTTTAGTCGAAAGTGAAACGCTTTATTTATTAAATCTAGTTGACGCAAAGCTCATTATAATACGAAAGCTTCGACGAGTCATTTAGTCTTAGTCTTAGTTTTGTAAGCGAATTGTACGATTTATTATAAGTAATTATAATTAATTGCCTTAAATGGGACAATATGCCATTACTTGTGTAGGTATTATGTAAGCACTGTTTCATAGTTAATTTTAAAAATTACCATTTCGAAGCTACCATCTGGTTACCATTATACGTAACGGTTACCACAAGCGATGTGACAAAGCTAAATATAAAAAAAAAATAGAATTGGAGCGAAATTCGTACCAATAGGAGGTATACTTATTAATTGTATTTCTCGACATTAAGATTTCTGCATTTAACATAGATTAATAAATTTTAGTAGTGTTAGATTTCATAAGACGAGTGTTTTAAAAAGTGCGAGGCTGTTTTCGTAGAAAGGCTACACCGGTGTATAGAGCCTGTAAGAAGAAAATTGTATTACTAATGTTACTTTTTGCAAGTTTTGCGAGAAATTTGGTGACTAGATATGTAAGTGTTTTATAATCCTGATGGTGTCAAGTTTGAAGCTACGCATGCTATGTAGATAACGGCTAGAACACCAAAGAAAATCAACATCTATGTTTATTTGTGTATGTAAATCAATGGGGATATTATTAACTTGCATGCTACAGTATACGCTGGAAAATCCAACATCAGCAGAACTTGTAATACTGCAAACTGCACGGTTAAACCGATGTTGTGCCTTCACCTCTGGATAAAACTATTGTGAATATAATGTAGATCGGCGACACAAAGTTTCGTCAACATTGGTTACTTTAACTATAGTTTTTAGCTTACTAAGGCCAGTTTAATATAAATATTTATGAACCACATTTTTTTCTTTCTTTGTTACCTACTGTCATCCTTTATAACAACAAAAGGAAGGGCCAACGAATAAAAAGTTTTTTAATACGGTCCACTTAAAAAATTAAGATAAAGAACTCTTATAAGAATGCCATTACAAGATCTGTGGACAAGGAATTTAGCAAATCGTAATTCTTGTTTAGATTTTTTATGACAAAAAAATGTCTAAGTAAACCTGAAAATATAATAAAATTATAAGTGTTATCTAAGCCTTACATATCGGCGAAGAAATTCAAAGATATGTGTATTCACGCAAAATACGCGCTAGTCGTGGAGTTGCGGAAAATGGAGCCCATCATGGGTCGAAACCTTTAACCTTTTATCTAAAGCCTGGTGTTCGCCTTAAGAAAGCATCATTAATTACATTTAAAGGAGCTGGTTTTAACAGCGTACTTTGCGGCGATTATAAACGTTTTTAGGAAACTGTATCTTTAAAAAAATCATAACAATATTACCTGATAAGAGTTATTGATTTCACTATAATATTTAACGACCCTAATATTCCGTGTTATTAATACATACCTAAATAATAAGTATTCACAATCAGAAATAAATATAGAGAAAGTTGCAGCTGCATTCTATTTGCCATTACATATAATCACGATAATCACATAAGCAATTCAAAAGCTTAGTTCCTTCTACTATAATTAAAATTGTGTTTTCATATTGTTTCGACGCAACAACTTTCAACAAATACATTGATCGTGATCTATGCATAAAACAATCAGCAGATTGTCCCCGTCCACGTGGACATCGCAATGAAAACAAACAATTACGAGATATGGCCCGGTAGACATTACGGACGAGCTTTCCCGCAATTCATTTGGAATTAATAGTGTTTGTCGTAGCATTTTCATTTCATATCTAGCTGTAATGTATGAAGTAATGAAATCAAAATACCGACGCTCGCGTGTTCTTATTCAATTACTTTATGCAATAAAGACGAGCGATTGTTTTGAATACTATTATGTGAATATTATACGAGCTCTTAATTTAACAGCGATGGAGTGGACATGATATCGGCGTCGTGACATTCATCCAGAATTACTGTTTAGGGTGTAGGGAGGTATTAACATATTAAACACTATTATAGGCAAAAAACATATTTTGTTGTTCACTAACTGCAGGAGATTTATTTGAAAGATGTTATTATATGATCCTGGCGACGTGTTCTGTGTATGTTTTACATAAAGTATTTAAAAAGTACAGCGTAAAGCATTTAAAAGGCTTCAACGTTGTCATTTGTTATATGGAATTAGGTAGTAAGCTATTGCTTAACCCTTTGCCGCCATTACGATTTTTGTAATACAGTTAAGAAGGGATAAAGAAACGACAATTGAATCCGTACAAAGAGCTGCATTTGCATTGGAAGATCCTTAATGAGATTTATTACTATCGGGGCAAGTGGCCACTCGTGTGTTAAAGTAAATAAGACGTAACAAGATAAAAATCGTATGTCACATACGTGTCTTAGAAGATTACACCTTATCAAGATAGCTAATCCTGTTGTTTTCTGCAATATAATTATCTATCAATCAATCTTATAATCTATTTTTTCATATTACAGTAATATAATTGTCTCTAATTCTCTATGTAACCCTTCACGGTTAAATACTTTGCGTGTTTTTGTAAGTCGCTGCTCTATTGAAGCGATGTGTTCCGAAGTCATATCGCTTAATATCCATTCAGCGAACTATTTGCGATAGCTAAATGCCAGTGTCGGACCAATCTCCTTTTAGTACTTGTTTTAATAGTGTTTTATGGTATTTATTATTATATATCAATCTACTACAAGAAATATAAAGCAGTTAATATTGAACAATATTGACACACGAACTCGTGTTATTCTCATCGAAACGATAAGACAATGATAAGAGCGCAGGCTGGGTCATTGACTGGGAATAATATATGTACACAGATTTCACATATGGAATCTGTGTACAAGCATACTTCTAAGTGATAAGACCTTAATCAGTAAACCATTTTAATATAATTTAGAACTACAGATTTAAAAGCTTTGGCACCACGAAAACATAATTATCACAGGCTATTATGAAACGGATCATTTAATACTAATTCATAAATTTTTAGTACTTTTTGAAATAGATTAAATTTGCGATTTATTACCGGCGTCCTGTGCAATTTGCTTTGAAAATACTATTATGTCTTTGCAGTTTTTCGATTCAGACTTCCTTGGCACTTGGCGACTAGGAGCATGACTCACAAGCCACTGCTATTTCAAGGGCGATACCAGGCAAGGGTATATACCAATTCTTAGTAGCTACAATAATGTAAGTCCATCATGAACTCAATAAGAAGCACTCATAGTTCTGAGTACTGATAGAGAGGAAAAATAACATTAGTGAAGAGTGTAAAGTTAAAGTTGTTAATGGCCTTGAAAACCCCTTTATTACAGTCTATTTTCAATATTAGTATTTATTTTCAAATTACTTGCAAAGAACTTTGATGATTAATCTTATAATGCCTCCTATTAGAAAAAGGATTTCACATATTATTTACAACATGCTTAGAGATTGGAATAAAAACAAGTTTAGCTATAATCAGTATATTAATTACATTTTTAGTGTGTGTGACACTTAATTATATCACAGGATGTTAGCATCAACTTGGCATTTAGAAAGTTTTAGTCATCCCAATTAACTTGGTGACAATCATGCCACACAAAGGTACCTTTTAAACTCTGAGGGGCTTCCAGCGCTAAGAATAGTGGAGCGTGCGCCCCTCGCTCCGGTGAAAAGTCCCCCATCCCATTTGTCATATCAGTTTTAATGAACCCAGGATGAACACAATTGATTGATACATCTTTACCCAGTTGGCTAAACTCACGTTGTTGGACAAAGGTTAAAGCGGACATTGCCACCTTGGAAACTTTATAGTCTCCGTAATGACCAGCAAATGACATATAAGATGTTTTGCCATTCTTTGCTGCTTGGAGAAATTCATCAACAAACTGTAAAATCTCATCAACGCTCAGATCTTCTTTAGCCAATGTATCAAGCCAGTTTTGCTTTCTAATGTTTGAGAGCAATCCCCAATCACTGCTTATATTTATAACACGAGCATCATCATTTAAGAGCGGATAGAGGATTTTGGATATCGTTAGCAAACTGTAAAAATTTGTATCCAAAAGTCTTTTTGAATCCTCATAAGATGTTATGGGTTTATCAAAATCTAGAACACCGGCATTATTCACCAAAATGTCTATTCCTGTGTGATGTTTATATATATATTGGCCAAACTCTTGAACACTGGTTTCATTCGTAACATCCAACGTATGAAATAAAGGTTTTAACCCTAAGTTTTCCAACTTTTTAACCGCTTGTCGACCGCGCTCTTCATTCCTAGCTGTGAGGTACACAGCTCCATCGAATTTGTAACATAAACCTTTAACGATTTCAAACCCTATACCTTTGTTGCTTCCGGTTACTATTGCTACTTTGGTGCTCATTTTGCACAAAACAATTAGAAATAATACAAGTAAAACATACGAGACATACTACGCTGTAAAAATAAATATTTGTTATTTGACATTTTAGCTCCCGGTAGTTCTGACATTTTATCCAGTGTTTTGTCAGTTGTAGCTAGGGTTGTTCGATTGTATTATCGTTTTTGTTTAAGGAAATCGATGTTTCGGTTTTTCAATTTAACGAAACTTCTTGAAATAAAAATCTATTATTATTCTAAATTCGTGCTATATTCTATCAGACTTCCTTGAGATTAACCATGGAAACTTTTAACCTTGTAATAACTTGAAACTATAAGATCACTGTTATCGCAAGAATGCAGAGCAACCACATCCGAATAAACAGGGCAGGAAAACAATATAGACTTGTAAAATACTTGTTACTTGCTTTCTCATAAATACGTATATCGCATGTGTATTGAGATAAAAATGCCAATACCATTCTTATTTTAGCGTCATGTTGCAGCGATCAGAAGGAAATACAACACGTGTAAATTTATTTTAGTTTAATTTTGCAAGATACTTCATCTACTAAACTCTAAATGGATTTGTTCTTCATGAATGTTTTGTTCTTTTTCGTTATATCTAGGATTAATAGAGGTTAAAAGATTAAGAGTGTGTTTTTAGAGTTAAAGCCAACTTAATTAATTTATTACAAATAAATCACAATCTTCAACTATTTACAAACAAAGTACATAATCAGCAAATTACCTTTGATTTAACACACACATAATCAACGCAAGTTTATAAAAATAGTGACTCTTATCATAATCAATTTAAAACATACGTTTTCTAAAATAAATGTGCTAGAAACCTAATCAATTTTCACAGCGGCGTAAATTTTTCTAATAAATGTGTAAGCTGCGAAAAATCCGATTGTGCCAGTCAGTAACCAAAAAGTTAACACCATTAGCCCTGCAAATAATAACAAAAATAAGTTAGGAAAAATCAATTATCTTGCCTGCGACACATATATAAAATGTTGTATTACCTGTGTAACCAATATACAGCAAAGTTGGTATAAATTCGGTGATCTCAAGTTTCGTAAAGAAATAAAATATTGAATATATTAAGATGTACACACTGGAGCCTCCAGACACAATGAAACTTTTCCACCACCAATGGTAATCCTAAAGAAAACATTATATATAAAAAAATATATATCAACTTAATCATGTAAATAAAAAAAAATGTTTACCTCTCCGCAAAGTTGGAAATAAACCAATACAATTGAAATTTGCGAAACTGATATCACCAAAATGCAAAATACGAGGAATAAAAATCCAAATAAATAATAAAATTGATTTTCCCAAAGAGCATTAAAAATGAAAAATAACTCTATAAACACTGCTCCAAAAGGTAGAATACCAGCCATCAAAACACTGAAATCAATAAATAACAGATTAAAACTTGTCTTATAACTTGAATTAAAATTAAAACGTACTGCTTGGAATGTTTTAATAGAAAAATTAAAAACAAATATAAAATGTTTTCTCACCAGACAAAAACGTTCATATACCAAACTTGTTCCGGTACTTTTCTTGGAATGAAATTAGTCCTCACGGGATGTTGGAATGGTTGCTTTCTGCATCCAAAGTAGTATCCAAAATAAACTAGAGGCAACGATATGCAAAACCATAGACACAACAAAGCCATCATTGTTGAGAATGGTACCGCACCGCTTGAATGTTTTCCCATAATAAAGAAATTTAAAAAGAAACATGTGCCAAATACAATAGCGGGGTAAAGGGTGGCTGTAAGAAATGCAGCTTGCTTCCATTGTTTGCCTTTCATTGTGTTATATAGACGAGCAGAGTAATAGCCCGCTATGAGACCCATGAACACATACAAGAATATAGCAGCTGTCATTAGAGCACCACGACTCGCTGGTGATAGCATTCCCAACATAGCTATGACTGAAACAAAATTAAAATTGACAACAAATACACAATTAGTAACTGTGCAACATTATCTCTCACTAAAAGCCCTACAAAGCGTTACAAAGGCAGTCAATGGGCAATATAGATTAAAATTGTATAACTAAGAAATTAGAAAAAACGTAACAGAAATTGTAGATATAAATGCGGAAAGTTAAATAAAGTCTCTGATTCTATGTCAGAGAACGATGGGAGAAAAAAAAAGTAAGAAATTGGCAATTTCACGTAATACCCACAATGTATGGACCTTAATATTCCTCAATTTGCTTAACCAAGGTGTTCAAACAAATGATATATGTCAATTAATCAACTTACATATAGTTATCAGGGCCATTAAGAAGATTTGTATACCACTCCCTATAACAGCCGCAAAAAGCATTCTCTTAGGAGGTGGTCGGAAAACATCACCATGTACTAATTTCCAGCCGGTTTCCTCCATCATGTCGTCAATACCTTCATCAGAATTGTATCGTGCTATATCTCTTCTCAATGTTCTGACCATAATCATTGTTAATATACCTAAAACAAATATATACCTCCAAATTAAATATCCAGTATACATTTTGTAATCAAACCAGTTTATGAAAGTACTTATTTTATGTTATTGTAACAACAAACCTGACAAAAAGAATAAAACCACAATCGAGTTGATAATAGAGAACCAATGGATTTGTACATCTTTCATGCCTAAATAAATATCCCATCTGGATGCCCAGCCTATTTCAGATTCACCCCATTCAACTGCATATGTAAAATACAACTTTGTTCCCGTATTTTCGTTTACAAGCTGCGGTTTAGCATCATGTGGAAATTGACAAGAATATTCGTCATTGAAAGTCAAGTCATCTTTATTAATGGAATATGTTTCCATTTCGAAACCCACAACTCTGTATGAATCTCTGAAAAAATATATTTAATGATTATTTTAAACAAACACCACTAATACTTCAGCTCCATTAGAAGAGTTTACAATAAAAACGAAGATTTTCCTTCTGCGTAAATCCATTTTTATTGCAAACTCGATCTAATGAAACCGTAGGGTAACAAACATGTCTAAAATAATGATATAAACGTGTGAAGGTTTTGAATAAGCCGTGAAACTTACTGACTGTACTTGTGATATTTGAGTAGTAGTTTCAAATGGTTATGAATAAATGCTTGCCCCTTGGACATGAAACCTAATCGGTATCCTTGTTCGATGGTCCTTTCTGATGTCTCCCTGTTAAAAACTCTTGTAGCTACTGGCAAATTGTCAACCAACCTGAAAGAACAAATTGAGTTTGATTAAATTAATTTTGTTCATATTTACAATTTTGAAGACAATAATTAATAAGTAATTATGTATACTTACAAATGTACAAAATATTCATGTTCTATTCGACCTGCAACCTCTTCTGATTCTTCAACACTCCAATTCATTGGATCATTTTGTTTATGGCACAAGAGTTTACATTTAATATTTTCCGCCATGTGCACATCATAAGGGGTATCAACTATTCGATCACCTCGCAGAACTTCACCCAAGTTTTCAGATTTATATTGAAAAGATCCATTTTTTGGTATGCATAAGGGCAGTGAATAATATTCATACGGTAATTGTGTATGGATACTGGTCATTTTAACAGCTCTCACTTCAATTTTTTGTCCCTTCTTAAACTCCACTGGAGCCACTCCAGGCACATAAAATCCATTGCTAAATAATATTAAATTAACAAAGACAATACACAAAGATAAAGAAACCTGTAAGAAAAGAAAACATTTATATACGAGTTAGTTTTTCTATAATTTAGTTAGCTGTGTTGCAAATACGTACCGTAAACATATTTACAACAGTAAAAACTTCTTTTCAGTCAAAATAAAAAACGCGTATTCTTAAAAAACATTTTTCTAGTTTGTATCATTTATCAAGTTAGTATTTGGTATATAATTAGTTGGGATTATGGGCTTTACGATATACCAGGAATATTGAGGTGAGGAATATGTATTAAAATATAGGCAAATTAGGGCGAATTATAATGGTGTGTAACAAAACGTCAAAATTCAAAGTGTCAAATGTCAATCAAAGGAATAGTCGATGGTTCATCGCTTCCACCAAAGATTTTAAGTTTTTATACGCGAAATTGGTCTAATGAAGCCGGGAGATAAGAGTTTTGTGTTTTATTATTGTCTAATAATTATTACCACTGGGCAATTGAAAGGTTATCGCACAGCAAAGAGAAATAATCATTAGACTCTTCTTTCCACTCTTCTTTCTACGTGTAATTCTTATTTTTATGGCAGTCAAATCCAGCCATAGCATAAGTTTTAATCTATTTTTTTTTTTTGAGATTTTATGAGTTTTAATCTACGATAAAAGCCATAGCCAAATGTCAATTCATTATTAATTTTAATTTTTTGTCTGTGGCGGACGCATGGCACGGTCATGGTGGATCGAAACGCGTCGATTTTTAGTTAATGTTTTTTTTTTGTTTTGTTTGTGTTTAATGAATTGAATTTCTTTAGATAACAAATAATACATGTGAATATAACTAGTAAAACAATAAACGACCACAATATTGTACAAAAATTGGCTATAAACGATTTCTTTCAAACAATATTTGAATGCTACGAATATTGTGACCAGGAGGTTAAAAATCGAAGCAAGATGGTTCAGGTAATTGGCCTTTTCTATATAAATCTTCCTCGTAGTTCATTATATTTTTATTGTAAATCTATTTGATACATTTTTTTTCACACGCTATTTCCTTGTTTTTAATACCCAAAATATAGAATTTTATCAAGTAATTTGAGAAGGAAAATATTATTTTCTAATTTGTACAATTATACAAATAAGCATTGGGTAATTTCATTTTAAGTAATTTATTTTTGACAATACTAGCAGATATTGGATTTCTTGACAAGTTCTTACCTCAAACTTTTAATTAACAACTTAATCATTATTATGGAATCATTTATATCATAGCTTTGTTTGGTTCTATAAAAAATTTAAATAGTTTAAATAAAAAGACAAATGTATACTGTACCTCCCTTATATTTCAATAGACAGAGTTTGAAATAGATATGTTGCAGGCAATAGAAGAAACTGAACATCCTGATCTACCTCAAGCGGTGCGGCTGCTCACAGAGATGAACAGTAATGTGCAGCAAGTGTCCCAACTCGTAGACAACATGCTGCTCCGAGTCAGGAACGGAGAAGTGACAACTGACAAAGGATTGAGTTTTCTCGAGATGAAATATCAAATGTTATTAAGTTATTTAATAAATTTAACATATATCGTTCTTCGTAAATGTTCAGGTGAGAGGATCGAATCGGATCCATCTATCGATAGACTAGTTGAAATAAGGACAGTATTGGAGAAAATTCGTCCCATAGACTCTAAGCTAAAATATCAAATAGACAAACTAGTGAAGAGTGCAGTCGTTGGCTCAGTCACTGAAGACGACCCACAGTCATATCACGCTAACCCTGACAACTTAGTGAGTAAGATAGATGATAGCAATGATACCAGTGATGAGACAGATGATGACGAAACCAGAAAAGATAAAAGCAATAAATCAAATATTTATGTTCCTCCAAAATTAGCAGCTGTGCATTTTGATGAGAGTACATCAAAGGTTGAGAGTGAAAAGAAAAACAAAGAAAGGTCAAAGAAGCAATTCCTAAATTCTAGTGTAATGAGGGAACTTCGTGAAGAGTACTCTGAAGCACCTCTGGAAGTAACCACGGGGAATCATGTGAAACATTCTATATCTAAATATGAGCAAGAAAAGACTGAATATGAAGAGAACTATCTGACACGTCTGCCAGTTACTAATGCTGAGAAGAATCGCAGGAAAAAACTAACAACAGTGGGCGTGCTCGCCGACGAGGTCACAGGAACTCGACAGACCTCTAGGAAACATAAGTTGAAATCCAAAAAAGGTAAAGGTTTCAAAAGAAGGCGTATTCATTGAAATATGTTTACAAATCACTTGTATTTTAAATATAATGGAAATAATATCATAAAACTAAAACATAAATGTTAAATAAACTCTGTTATGAAACCAGGTACAATGTCAGAAATTTAAAAACAGTATATAAAATAATTTGCAGGTGAAAAGATAGTGTATTTTATAGACTATATTTTGCTCTGTTTTAAAAAGTTTTAAAGTTTAAAACCATTATAGAGTTGGAGCTAACTTGATTGAAACAGTATTTTGTTATGAGATATAGCTTCATCGATTAGAACAGTTAATTATATAATCAATAAAAAATATCCTACAAAAACAAATATTACTTTTCATTTTGAAGTTGTGCTTGAGTTATATGAATATTAGAAAGTACTCAGTTTAATATTAAATTATAAAAGCCCATAAAAATTATATTAACATACTCGTATCTTCTTAAATTTGTGCAACAGGTACATTTTCTGATTAGTTTTTGTGTTAATATTTATAGCGTATTTTTATTTAAATATAAAAAAAGTGTATGAAGTGAAAATATTAAGAAAAAATGAATTTTAAATACAGTGAAATATATTTTTTTTTTATTTAAATATCGATCAATAAATTGTTTACAAGTTTTGTTTCATAACCGAAGAAAGAGCTAAGTTTAAAATTATAATATGAAAATACTAGTAATTTAGATAATTTTTCAATTACAAAATGTTTGTTTACTTCTCATTTTATTTTGTTGTGTTCTAATGTTCTTTTTTATTTATTAATAAATTACATGATGTGTGACAACTAAGATGAGTCCTATATTTTTGTTGTATAAACATAGCTCAGAGAATGAGTTAGTACATAGTATACAATATGTTATGGGTTTTGTCTACAGATAGTGAAATATCTGTTAGCAATAAATATTTATTAATTATATTTAATTATAAAAATCAAACAATTTTGCTTCAATTCAGCAGAATTATCGAAATTATGTTTAAAGTTACATATATTTGTGACTTAATTGTAAGGTATCACAAAATATTTTTTGTATTGTGTTTTGTTCGTTATCGATTTTTTCTAGAATCATAAATTTTTGTTATAGTTTTTTTTGTTTAAAAATACGATATTTTTCACAAATTGTCTATGGGAGGCCATAATTCCTCAAAGTGCATAATGTTATAATAGCTAATACTTGGTTATTTTCTGAATTACAATAGTATTTGCATTACTACAATTTATAGAAGTTAAAGAAGCTATATTTGAAAATAAACAATTCTGTGTTGATATAGAAGCAGCTAGCTTAAAGGTCGAGCTTTTTAAAATATATTACAAATAATGATTATACAAAGCAGATTGTATTATACTATAAAATGATATGTTAAACATTTTAAAATAGCTCTGAAATGGGCCATATAATGTGAGATTCCAAATACAAACCATTATTTTTGTTTGTGATATTTATGACAACGATTATTTATTTTCTACAGGGACTTTTTTTTTGCGAGATTTTTACAGAATATACTAAAAATTATTATCATTTCATTATTCAGCATCTTTAGTACTAGTTTAGTTTCTTAACTTTAACTACATGAAAATCTTTAATAACTAAAGAAATTACAACTGTAGTAATTTATATATAAAGCTTTCAACATAAAAGTGATTCTTATAATAGTAATTGAATTTATGTTCGACCAAGACATGAAATTTGAAATTTTCAGTTTATATTTTAAAAAAGTATTTTTAATAGTTCTTTTAGGTAGCATAAAAAATGATTTATCAAAATTCAAACATGCGAACTACAATAGTTGTTTATATTTTCTAATGTTCTTTTTTCTTATATTTGCGATTATAATAAGAAAATATTGCATGATCTTAAAATGTATGTTAGTTTTTAATTTTCGTAAGTTGATTTTTTGTTTTCTTAATTTCTTTAATTTGTTTTTCTTTTGTATTAATCAACAACTATTGAATAAAATATTAAATAAAATATTATTTTATTTATTCCAATAACTTGGGAAAATCTTGGAGGCCCGAGGCCGGATCAAATGATTGGTACCGCTTATGGCGCAACTTTCGGATGTGGTCTATAGGAGTGTGCGTGTCCAGGCACTGATAGTCTCCGCGAGGGGGCGCTGTCCCGTAGTTCTGAGTGAGTTGAGAGCATATCACCCGATTCATCAGCCATACTGGAGACGCCATAGTAATCTATAAATTTAAATATACATATTTAATTACAAAACATAATTTGATTGGAAGTTGATATATAATATTTTTTGGCTAGCAAAATTTTATTTAGTATTAGAGCGGTTTTGCGATTACACGATCGAAACTATGTGGCATATTATTCTTTTAAATAATTTCCTTACCGGTTTCAAAACACTCGGATGGGGATTTCTGTAATCAGCTTGTTGAGTCGATAGGTAGTCCATTACTCCGAAATCCGGTGGCAGTTGCGCCAAGCCGGCCGTTTTCATAAGTTTATTTCGTCCTGGTGTACTAAAAAATTAAAATAGTTGTAATTATAATTAGAATGTCGCAAATACTAGCAGTTAATTCGATCTAATGGCTCAGTAGTTAAAACCGTAAAGCGCCGGAGAGATGTTCTGGGTTCGAGTCCTAGCCTCCATAAAATAGTTGTTTTAAAAAGATTACAAACAAAGGACTTCGGTGATTGGAAATATATGTATTTTTTATACAGGCATCATGGTCATTCCTTCTGACTAAAACAGAAATCCTCTGGACAGTGGACCACGGCTACAATCTCTGTTTTCACAGAGGGCAGATGATCGACTAACAAAGTTTGCGTATGCTACTTACTCAGTGCAAGGATATGAAGTGAAATTAACCAGTGGTTTGTATATATAAACTGGATCAGTTCTCATGAAGACTTGCTGCAACATGTGCCCGGTTTCGGTGGGTCCGACGCCCTGGTCTTGACTGCCTAGACGCACGTATGTACTCAGGTGATTGCTCAGCTGATCACGGTAAACGTAATTATCCTTTTTCTCAGTCCGTAACGCGTAATCCCAGTGCTCAACCTTCACCTTAGGACTGCTGTATTTGTTTTTACAAAATAAGATCTGGTGTGGCTTTTTCGCCATTGGGTTTTTAGTCCGCATTTTCAAAGTATTTTGATGTATTAGCTAAATTAAAAACAATTTTCAAAATTGGTGTTTTTGCGTGTTTTGTTATGAATGACGGTAATTAATTTGTTTTAAATGTGACAATTAATGATTACAGTTGCAACATGTAAAATTATGAAAATAGATTACGAAAATGTTAAAAATGTATTGAAAAGCGTTTTTCAAGTTATGGTATTTTTCATAAAAAAAAGCTTAAATACTTTCATTAGTTTTCTTAGTCTAAGATAAAAAGCCGTTATATTTTCGTTCGTGTTGCGTTAATGCAATATTTTGAGAAAAATAGTTTTTTTACATACATCATTCGATTTAAGAATAATTATGCTGGTAGCACGAGACCCTAACATCATAAATGATTGTGGTTTGTAATTGTAATTTCACAAAGTTTTAATTGAATTTTAAACATCTGAATCGATATATTTTCATCGTAGTTTTTATCAATGGTGTTAATAAAACAAAAGCTATATTAATAAATAATTTAATAAAGTTCAATCGGTGTCTGAGGCGGTGCAGTCGGCATGGGCTCGATGTCTTCCGACGACGACTGCTCCACCATCTCAAGATCCTTCAAAGCAACACTTTTTAGCCCGCAAGCGATAAAGATTTCAAAAAACTCAAAAAACGTTATCTCTATATTTAAGTTAATAACTTGTTGTTCCTCACAGACTTTGGGAAATATACGAGAAAATATCGATATTATTGATGTACAAGGTAGATTGCGGAAGTTAAATAATTTCAAGTCTTTTTTATTTTGATTTTTCATGCTTTGTGAAGTAGTTTCGTAAGAATCTGTAAAACAAATTAAAGTGATAATCTTCACTTTATTTTTTTTATTTTAATACTATAAATGCGAAACGTTCGGTTCGAAAATTTCGGTGTAGGTACCGACTAGTTTCCGGCGACCGGCGCGACGCGACCGCGAATATATCACGATAATCCACTCACCCTGATGAAGGACCCCCGACGGGTCTGAAACTAGTCTCTACCTACACCGAAATAAACGTGAGTTAAGCTGTGTTTTAATTGATTAGTGGATAGATTGGTGTTTATGCAGTTATCTCCAGATTGGCAGAATGGATCTCGAAGAAATTTTACACAAGGGTACTTACTATATTTTTATACTAGCTGTTGTGCACGACTTCGTCCGCGTGGAATTAAATCATATAGCCAATGTTACTCGGGGATAATGTAGCTTTCTAATGGTGAAAGATTTTTAAATCGGCCCAGTAGTTCTTATTTCAATACATACAAAAATACAAAGTTTTTCTCTTTATAATATTAGTATAGATTCCGCGCGCACTGTGTCGCGGGCATCTGGTAGTCATTTACAAAAGGTATACATATAATAAGATCACGTATATGAACGTAAATAATAAATCATCAGACTGTGTCATGCTACTTCTGAATATAAGCCTACTGATCCTACCTTTCGTCCATTCTGCATAACCTTTTCATATGTCTATATTAATTTACTCACTCACCTAGAACGTATGTCATTTCATTTCCGAAAATGTAAGAATTCTGTCCAAAGACAGGATTGATAAATTCATCGTAGGGATCGTACTTTACATTTAAATGTGAGGGAGGATGCACGGCTCGTATGTATGTCAGGAGAGTGTGCGGCTCTCCTAAGCTTTGATACAATTTGTACAAACGTTTCAAAGGCATAAATACGCCATAACCATTAATAAATCGACCTGCGCAAAGAAACTATTATTACATTTCTTTCTTGTAGGTGCCGCAACTGCACTGTTTCTATCAGTCCTGTCTTACAAAACTACTTACCTTTTTGCTTATTTACTCCAGGTAAAATATCTTTGTCCATAAATTTTCTAAACGCCTCTGCTAATATTGTTTCCGGTTTTGGACCCGGTAATACTCTTTTTGCGTACAGTTTATTGGCCACCGATATAAGGCTGTGAATAAATTGCCAATAGTAAACTGGCTCGAAGGGATCGTGCGGTGAGCTCGCGAGCCAACGGGGATTCTGGGCAAATATTTTGTCGATTTGTACCAATGTGAGTCCCTTCTCATGTATGTTGCAATCGTAATACATTTGCCACAAGTAGAGACGAATCAAAATGGGAGTGAAGTTTATTTTCTTCGAGTTGCATAAAGTACTATACTTATAATAAATTCTTTTTAAGTCACTCTCATAACACCGCAAAGAATTATTTAGCGCTCTAAGCTCAAATTCAATTAAATCGTCGGGAATTTTTTCGTCGGTTTCACCAAAATCAGGAAACCGCAAATTATCGTACAGCTTTACTTTATTTGACTCTATAAACTTAATGATCATCGCCAGTCTGATTTGTTGCTGCTTGTCTATATTTTTAATCACCTGTTTGACATGATAACGAAATCCCACAGAGTTGTCGATAATGTCAAAATGGTATGGCTCGATAGTTTGGTCGTACTTTATACCTTTAGCATTAGCAAACTCTGTATCTTCTGAGTTCATGGCGTCTAGGTTGCCGTTTTGAAACAACTGTTTACTCTTTAGTATGAAGCCGTTGTTGGAGACCAGTATGCCCGCGCCATGTTTCTGGTTGTGCTTGAACTCGCCGGTGTAGTGTGCGCCAAGATTGAGCCCGAGATTCAGGAGGCCGCAGCCGTGCCTCTGCCCTCGCAGCCACTGCCCGCGGTACATTATCACAGACGGCTGAGACAGGCTTTTGTTACAAAAAGTGTCCCAAATGTACGTACCTTTGCCGGACATGACACCATTTTTCCATTCTCCTCTGTAGAACTGCAAAAATTCTTCAACTGATTTTAGTTACAAGCATACTCTAACCAGTATACATAGAAAGTACAATTTACATTTCTTTTACAATAGGCACACAATAATCAACTTACATCGTGATTGGGCCATACCATCAAGCCTTTACCTTCCCTAATATAGAGATCCCACTCTCCTTCGTACACACTTTGGGGACAGTACTCTCTGGATCCGTAGCCGTGACGTACGTTCTAAAATAATTTAAACACTTAATAATCAAAACGAGATATTTAACAGCGGGAAAAATGTGAAATACTACGACTCGGAACAATCGACGAAAAGAAGGTCTCTGCGTTTTATCTCAAATATAGTGAGTAAAAAACTGCTACTCACATAAACCCACTGACCGTCGTAACAATTTTTAAACGTTTCAGAGTAGTATATAGTTCCCCGACCATGCTTAGTACCGTTGTACCAGTCACCAATGTAGCAGCGTTGTCTCCGAGAGTCCACGTACATGCCTTTTCCGTGACGTAGGTTACCTATAAAATCTCCTTCGTACCAAGTGTCATCCTTCCATTGGATTATGCCTCTCCCATTCATCTCATTGTCCTTGAAGCCTCCCTGTATTTTAAGAAGCCCTTATTTCTTAGAATTACTCTTTTTAATAACTCATGAGTTTTGAGTGAATATAAAAATCTAGGTCGGTAACCAAAGTTCTGTTAACTTATATCAGAATTGTGCGATAGCTGCTTAGGTCCAAAAATCGCAAAAAGGAAAATTCTTTCTCGCCATACAAACTCTACAGTTCGGCCGTGTGTAAATATAATTCGTGTACTTTTGTTGGATTTGCTTTTAAAAAGTTTTTACCTGGTACACAGTTCCGTCTGCCCATATAAATATACCATCGCCGTTCATAGCTTTCATAGAAATGTTTCCCTCGTATAAGTTACCGTTTCGGAATCGTATTATTGCTCGTTCGTCCGGCGCCGTCCACCAAGATGTGGGAATTGTCTCCTCCTTAACCATAAATAAATAATAACTACTCGTAATTCACTACATAGCGATTAGTATATGTTTTTCGATTTCATTATTTACTGGACATTCTTACGGTGAAGGAAAACATGGTGATGCAACCTGCACATATCAGAGCAGCAATTCGAAGTCAACCGACACGCACTCGGTTAGTGTGGTTGACTATGGCCTAGTCACCCCGAAGCTCTGAGAGCTTTGGCGTGGACGTCTAGTAATCCGATGGTGTTATTTACAGTTTTTATCACACTGCGTTGAACCCCACCCACGATATCTATTAAAATAAGTAAGAATTATGTGTTGCGATACCTGTGTCTCATCCATTTCATTTTTTGATCGTTTTGACTTTGATTTGGCTAAAAGAAAAGCAACAAAAACGTAACACTTATTTCAAACTTTACCAAAGCTTAAGAAAGACAACCTACCAAGATTCTTCTTTTTCTTTTGTGAGAAAATACTACTGGTGACCTTGCCAAAATCTTTATTTGCGAAACTTTCTTCTTTTTTAACTTGACTTATTACTTCCCAAGATTCTACGATGCTGTCTAACATGGAATTGAATAG
The DNA here is from genome assembly GCA_013186455.1 of Papilio dardanus tibullus. Classification (NCBI taxonomy): domain Eukaryota; kingdom Metazoa; phylum Arthropoda; class Insecta; order Lepidoptera; family Papilionidae; genus Papilio; species Papilio dardanus. The sequence goes on along the minus strand of QDHC01002768.1, from coordinate 1,774,518 downwards.
ACAGGTAACGATCTCTTTCTGTACGGAGCCCTTTGGTCTACTCATTAGAAACGTTGTGGAGTCGCAGCCCATGGCTATCGAGAGCTTGCTTGACATCAGATTTCCTCCAAACTGTCTCGCTTCAGATACTGATCTTCTTGATAAAATCAGTGAACTATCGCGCCGAGTGGCGATAGATCGTGGAGTATCCGAGAACAGCATTGTTTATATTTTTATTATATCAATTAATTAATACAGGCAGTTCCTGCCGTAATAAATGTTAGTAGGAACGCTATAGGATAAAATATCTTCGTCAAAACTAGTACCACGTTCAATAATTGTTAAATAAATATTGTTAGCACAATCATTCAAGTTGACAAAATCATGTCATCATGTTAAATTGAAAGATTGAAAAATGTTGTTGTAAATAAGTAAAGTTGTAGTATTAAAAAGTATTTATGCTTTCTAAAACATCCATACTACTTATATAATATCTATAAAGTAGAAATTCTAATTAAGTAGTATTTAATATCATTGATTATCAAGTGCTTTGTCATGGCTGAGCAAAGAGATGTTTCGCAAGCACCATTATCATATCAAATCGTGTGTAACATACAAGCAAATTACGTCTATAATGTTCTTCAAATTACTTTGTGATGAACAATCTTATTTTATAGTTCTAGTCGTTACTATGCCGGTGAAATTTTACGCAGGATACTTGAAAAATTAAGATTTTTATAGTAAATGTAACTTCGAATAAATTTTATAATAACGAAATCACTTTATTTCCAAAATTATAAAAATACTCTACAAAATAAGAAAACTGGGATATCATAACGGGTTAAGTTTCGTACTGGTTTATTTTGACAAGAAGTCTAATTTTATTTTTAATTCTAGGTCTTGAAGGTCGATCATAGTGACTTCGGTATCTCTCAGTAGCACCACCCGTCTTATGGGAGCTTGGAATCTGATCGTTAAACAAAGACCGACCTAGCAGTAGAAAATATAACAATGTAATACATTTTCAAACAAGACAAAATATAAAAAAAATCTAAAATATTTTTAACCCATTTTTAAAAACTTCCAAGTCCTCCAAAAACGCCAGAAATCTGTGCTGTTATTGAGATTAGCCTGCGAAGAGGTATCGTCTGGGTCCAGAGGGATGTCCTGATGTGGAATATCTTGCGTTGCGTTTCCATCGCCGCAACATGGACATAAAAAACTAAATAATGAAAACAGCATCAGCACCTTAAAAAAAGATTATCTTTATAAGTAAAAGTTTCATTAAAAAAATACTTCTACGTCAAATCATTTGCACAAAACGCATATGAATCAATTTTAAAAACTTATAGCTAACTAAAATTTTTCATAACAAATCATGCTGTCGTGGTTTCAAATCAGCTATTGTTAATCACAAGGAAGTGAAATGGGTCAAAAATAAAGAAATACGAAATACCTTAGAGATCATTTTGTATCCTTTCATATCACTATCCGTGCTATACAAGAGTTGCGATAATACTAACACTCGAGAATTATTCATTAATCGTTTTGTTATGATTTAACCAAGTTATGAAGCTAGTTGAGTTACGTTTGCTCATAACTGGTAAATACGCACATATAGCGTGACTAGACCAGCAACTTCGTGAAACGCACTATTTCCTACGCGTATTTTATAACATACAGTGGTCATTCCGGTAAAAAGTCTTACTTTATAGATATGTTTTACACCAGGGTTTTTTCTGTTCAAAAACATTAGGTTATTTTTCAAGATGTTTATTCAATAATTTGAATGATTATAAGTGTCAATCACATTATGGCTTCATTAGACCGATGTCACGCAAAAAACGGTCTTACGCCGAAGAAAAATCCTTGTTTTTTCGAACTCGGTCTAATGAAGCCGTAAGGTTAGAAATAATAAGACTGTGATTAAAAATAACTATTTTATTAACAGTAACACATTGTTAAAATAAATTATTAATTACATAAATATAACAATTGTTTGAAAGAAATGAATAAATTATCGATATTTCACAGAGCATGTTTTAAACTAGTAGCACTATGTGCAAGCCTTAAATTGTGTAAAAGATGAAAAAAAATATAGTTTTTACTTATAACAAATCGAATGATGATATTATTCTTAGGTAAATGACAAAGAGAGCAATAGATGTATGACAAAAATAGTGATATTATAATCTTTATTCTTTATTTTATATTTTAACGGATACTAACTAATTAGCTGTTTTATATTTTTCCGTATAAAGTGATGTGGTCAAGAAGAGAGTGCCGACAATAATGACTGAATTTTGGTTTAAAATCTACATACTGGAGTAAAGGCAGAGAGATGGTGATAAAAAAAATAATGATATATTTAACTAATAAATGAAATTAATTAAATATCTAGCTTTGTCTAGATCTGTGTTTGAATATAATTGACATGTAGAATGTGATTTACCGTTAGTTACCTTTGCCAAAAAAATGTTCGAAAACATATTGTCATGTCTCTAACCTTTGAAATAAACAATCATTTTGAACAGGAATAGGACAATGGTAACCAACGGTTTGGATCTATAAAAATATTACTATGTATTATCATTCACTAATCGTACGGCTTCATTAGACCTAGTTCGCGCAAAAAACGGATATTTTGCTTCGGCGTAAGGCCGTTTTTTGCGTGACATCGGTCTAATGAAGTCTTAGGGTTATTACAAATATGCTTATACAATTAAATGCAATCTTACGCTTATGCTTAGTTATTCTAGTCCAGCCTAAAAAGAGCATTGTAATGTGGCTATGCAGTTATAATCCAGCACTGGACTGGAATAGTGTAAACACGGAGAAATAGATGTATGTGGTCACGATTTAAAATCGATGAAGTCTTTTTCTGCGCATACGTATACGAACGAAGGAAAATAATGAAAAAGGCAAACTTGTATGTAATAATTATTGCAATAACAAAATATTCTTCAGTGTTAAATTGTGCGTTAAATTAAAATAAACGTAAAATATACATATATTTATGTCTAGTCGCTTTGTAGTTTTGTTTAAAATTATTAGACATCAATAGTGTTCAAAAAATTATGTGTGATAATAAAATGGGATGACCTTGACGATATCAAATAAAAAGTAATTTCTAATATGTTATTTTATCATATTTTTTTTCAATTTGCATTAAATATGTTTTAATTATATTAAATTCACACACGACTTGTTAGTTTTAATTACTAAAAAAATTAAGCATCATAGAGCACCTGCCAAAGACCATGTTACGATATACAAAAATATTTTGAGCATCAAAATTTTTTCTTATTTTTTTAACACATTTTTTTTGCGAAAATCCTAATTAATCTAATTATCACACCACATCAAATACTAACTTAATTTAAAATGACTTAGACGTTGACTAAAATTGGCACGACCCCACGTAAGAGAGGGACAATTAGGCAAAGGATTAGTATTTTTAGAGTATTTTATTCTACTATTTAAAGTTTTGTTTTGGGGTACAAATTGACAAAGGTTCTCTATATTTAAAGTATTATTTCGGACTGATATTGGCAAGAATTGGCCCCTAACTTATTACCATTTACAACTTACTTCTTTGAACTAATCCATAATTCTCTCAAATTACATTTAAGTTACGTTGTATACTTATCAAGGTACATTTCTCACTCAGGCACTTATATCAATTCGACTATTTTAAATCTATGCAAAGACTTTTTT
>QDHC01002768.1:1738984-1758619 GCA_013186455.1 Papilio dardanus tibullus | reverse complement strand
AAGTCCCTTATTAACTTAAATTTTATCATTATTTCAATAATTGTAGTTCGACACATAATGGCCTCCATTTTCCGAAACTCCATGACCAGCGCGTATTTTGCGTGACTTCACACATATCTTTGAATTTCTTCGTCGATATGTGCAGGTTGCAACACGATGCTTTCCTTCACCTTCTAATATCAGTGAATATTAGACCTTTTACAATATTTAATTTCTTAAGGAAATATTTACGTAACTCAAACAATTCTTATCATTTGAATCGTGGTAATATCAAAATCTGACAACGTAGTAATGAGTCAGCTGTTTACTGTTGGAGGAAAAAACTTCCCCTTGCGAGGGAAAGAAAAGTAGGTAGTAAAGTTCGATTAAGGGCGAGGCGGCGCGGCGCGGAGTGGCGCTAGTGCAGCGGCCGGGGCTCGGCCAGTTTCCTTTCCTTTTGCCGACGACTAAGATATTTGTGTAGTCGACGTATATGCGGGACGAAATATACTTAGCCGTAAGAGCTGTTATTTATGCTTATCATGAAATCTTGTTTACTGTTTATGTGTATTTTCTTGGGTATAAAATCTTATTTGTTTACTTTGCCACTGGAGTACATACTAAACACAAATAACTACAAACGCTCTTTATCTAGACGAGTAAGTAGAAAATACAGATTTTCATTTGGTACTGGCAGAAAAAAAGCATTTAAAAAAACATATGCGTATATATTCATATTACACCTTTTTAACGTTAAGAAATGTTAATTTGAGTTCAGTAGTTTTACACAAGCACAACTTCACAATCTTTAAAATACATATTATAATAAAAACAACATCAAAACCACAAGCTAGGCAACATGTCTATTAATATTACAAACTAGCTGTTGCTCGCGACTTCGTCCGCGTAAACGGATATACTCGGGGATAAAAGTTTCTCCCTTTATAATATTAGTATAGAAGTATAGACAAAAGGAAAAATGTTTATGACGTCAAAATCTTATTTTATTTTGTTAGAGACTCGCGAACATAATTATATCGCGAGGAGTGTTCCATTTCTTTAAACAGAGTACAGTTTTCTATTACGTAAACCATTAGCGGCGTCTGTTTACTATTACATAAAAATACAAACTTACAACGTTTACGAAGTGTTTTAAACTAACTAAGCTTTATATTAGAAGTTTGAACGATCATTGATATTCTATTACAGTCCGGTGCAAAGTAGATGGAAAAAGTTAAAAAAAAAAGTTAATTTAAAAAGACTAGCTGTACGTAAGAATCGAAAGTCTCACTTTATTTAATAGCTGAAATACTTAAAATTCAAACTGATTTTGTAATAATAGATACAGAAATTGTGTTATTGATATTTCTCGAAGCAGCACAAAGCAAGGTTTCAATATCAAATTACAGGTAATTCCAAGTAAAAACAAAATAAAGTAGTATCGTCTTACTGTATTATACTTCCTTGTTTCCCAAGTAATGAACTTAATTCAATTTCATTCATATCTTCATAAATATTGTTAATTTTATCTAAACAGACAGACAATGCCTAATAAAACTTGGAATCGCAAAGTCTACTATTGTTATTGCTTTTTATTTTTAACCGAATTCCTCCAGAAGTAGGTTATATTATTCTTATTCGTCAGGTTTCTTAGGAATGTTACAAAATATTGTGAGCCGTGTACTACTTATCAACATTGATTAAATTAGCGACGGGTCAGTAAATTGTATTAGTTTTCTGGGTTGTTACCTGAGCTCGTCCCTTTACTTTCGGCAGCCTCATTTCGCTGTTGATTTTTACGAACCCTGTAAGGGAAGATAACATCGGGCACAGAGCAACCTTTGATTATAAACCTTTTTGCTAACTTTAGACTTTATGGCCATTTGGAGAATCCCTTAATGTATAATTAGTGAACTAAGTCTATACTAAGGGGCTGCTAATGTAACCAATAAACTACTCTGTATGTGACAGTACCTACGTGATGCAAAAGTGTCATGTAATAGTTTTACCGAAACAAAATTAATTTAACGGATTAAGCTCTATTTAATATTCAGTCGATGCTTGTTATAATTTAAATTGGATGCGATATAATCTTTAAAAGCACTTTCATTAAATAACATCAGAGTTATTACAAGAAATCATGTTTTAGATACTCTTCGTCTAAATAAATGTTACTTTCACATTTAATTTACTGTTTTAAATAATCTTTGGCGCGCGTTGGCCTCATTACATTTGTATTTGTTTAGGCATTGATTACGATTCCTTTGATGTCCAATTGTTTTGAATTTATTTTGCTTAGTTTCGTCCTTACTTAATGTTCTAAAACAAAATTAATGAGGTCGTCCGCAATAATTTCAAATAATCAACTTTTTTTTTAAAATATGTCATCTATCACGCCTACCGACTTCAAGCCATTGTGAGGTACATTTTCCGTAATAAAAGAAAATAATTATTATATGTACGAATCTGCATAACTTTTTAATGATATGTAAATCAAAAGGATTAAAAATTGTACATTATAAAGATGTACGTTTTTCAAGTTTAAAGAGATTTCCCGTAACTTTTTGTTCGCAGCTGGAGCTTGTGAAAAGCGAAACTTAACATACCTATATTTTTTTCGTTCATTTTTGCGGAGTTGTTGAATAGATGTCAAAAAGGTTGACAGCATTTCGCTATTACTTTTCTTTAGTTCTTATTAAAGTTTGTCAACTTTTAATGTTCTTTAGAGGTTAAGTATTATATTTACATTTTAAATATTCTTATTAAACAAACTTTGTATCATAAGAACTAATGAATTAAATTGGGTGAAAATCGAGTAGGTTTACTTGTTACCTATGAGTGCTTACTCGACTTTATTGCACAGAACATGAATTACTTAAGTACTAAGTACTTTATTGTGTGATACTTGAAATTTTAATTAAAAGTGTTTTCTTTGAATTTTAATCAATCTGTATGAAAAGTTAATGTTATAAACAATGGGGTATAAACAGTACCTATCTTATAAGTCCTTTTTCTTAGGTTTAAACTTTATAACATTAATCCGCTTTTGTTCGCAGAGAGCGCTTTTAGTGCGAGGTTTCTGTTTAGTCGATCCGGGGCTAAGCGAACTTTGTTAAGATACCTACTTGATCTTACTTAATTGGTTTAGTACAAGGCTGTATTAATGAAAGTTAAACATTACTTAAAATCTTATCCTCTTCAAAATACCAAGTAGTTTTTAAATAAAATTATTTCAGAATAAAATTTGATTTATTACAATCCTTTTTAGTAAGTACTAGCTGTTGCTCGCGACTTCGTTCGCGTGGAATTAAATAATATAGGCTCGGGGGTAATGTAGCTTTGTAATGGTGAAAGAATTTTTGAAATCGGTCCAGTAGTTCTTGATTTATTTCAATACATACAAAAATACAAAGTTTCTCTCTTTATAATATTAGTATAGATTAATTAATATAATCTGTCGTCCTTTTCCCGTATTTCAATTTACAAAAATATCTGAAATGCTGATAAGATGATCCCATAAAGTATTAAAATACCTACTAATTACAAAGTAATATTGTTTCATTTTTTAATTTTAAATTCTTTTACAAACTTAAAGTCTAAATTAATAAATTAAACTGTTTAAAAGGCTTGATCGAATATTTATTATAAGTTTTTTCACGGCACTTGTGTGAGTTATTAAAGTTTTTTTCACCCACTGTAAGTGTACACCGTTCGGCGCTCGTCCGCGTCGCTCGTTAGCGAACTGTAATTTTGCGAAAAAAAATATAACGAGCCACGAGCTTTATTGCGCCCTTTTAAACCACACTTTGTGCTGCTGATCCACAGGTGAGTTTTACTATCAATACTGTAATGCTAAGCTAAATAACTTGTTAAAATAAAATGTAATGTAATGTAGTAAGCTATGCAGGTTTTATGATTTTTTAAGTTGAAAATAAGCAAATATTAATATGGTAACATCTCAAAATTCAGGTAGCTGATTGAACATAGCTTTTTTTTTTATTATCAGAACTAAGAGCGTTGTATGGAATCATCAATCATTGTCTTGTTATGAAGGTATCAATGTGTATTGCAAACTTTATAATCTTAATTTTCCTTGTCAATTACGATATACGACTTTATTATATCGATTAAATTGTTCTCAAACGATGTAAGAACAAGTCGGAGGAAGTTTGAGTACATTAAAGCGACGGAGAGAGTCGTGATTGAGTTTCTTCATCTAATTTCAATCGAATTCACATAACTTTCCCGCAACGTCACTCGATTCATTACTGCGCGAACCATCGACTGACGCTGCATCTTCCCCAGATTAATATGAAAACTTCAAGTTTGCGATTTGAATATCGATTACTTCAATTTATTCCGAGTAGAGAGATTTACCACAAGTGAACTATGCATGTGCTTGTGTCCCGAATATTATACAAAAAATATTCAATGGTCTTCTTTCATATTTTACCTTCGAGGCAACAACAAACTTTTAATTTCAATCAGTTGTAGATTATTCAAAAAAGTATGTAACATATTTTTACGCATTTTACTTCTTAAAATATCTAAGCTCACACTTTTCAATCTTAAATACTTTAATCCATCAATCCATCAAGTTTGTGGAAGTCTTTGCTTAACATAGACCTCTTAATTGGATCCGTTCCGATCTGTCATGTTTCTTTGAGCAAATCCCTCGGATACGATAAGACTTTCAATATATGAACATTTTATAAGTTCATCACAATTCATTTCATGTTACATATTTATATTTTAAGGTGAATAGTATGTATAGTATATGTATAAGTTTTCGTAGTTGCTTTTGGCGACAGACAGTACCTAAACTAAATTCAAAATGTAACACCCATTAAGTTGAAATATCCCTATAAATTATTGTTGTGGCGATAAGTTGTAAAATGTTGGCTTGGCATTTCACGAGACCCATGTCTCTTGGACTTTTAATATAGACGAGTCGAGTTTTAGTCGGTAATGAGTGTAGCGACGCTCTCAGACATGCGGTCGCCATAATTGCCAAACTTTGTTCCAGCCCCTGGTCCTTCGAAGGCCGCAACTTGTCGCGCACCATTGTTTCCATAGTAGCGTCTGTGTGTGCCGCATTGTTTAAACCTATAAATCCGCTCGATAAAGGAGAACTACTTCTAAGAAATACGTAATATTTTGTACCTTGTTTTCAGTGGACTTCTGAGGTAAATCCTTGTAGTAACAATTTCTTAAGAATAAATTTTATTCCATAATTCCCTTCTTCGAATAGACTAAAAAGTTTTTAGCCTTGTTGACAAATTCCTATCTTCGAGATTTCAACAACGCAATTTGAATTTCGCCCCGCATTCAACTTATTCGTGGAATCTTTGTTTAATGAAATAACTATCCGTGAGAGCTAAGGCCACATTGAGGAGCAATTGAGCGTGAAGCTATTTAAATCTGAATAGGGCATTGTGAGCGCGCGTCACCTTGATTCAACGAAGACGGTGAGACCGTCTCGTGCTTAATAAAGTTAAAGCGCCTTAGCCTGCGGACAAGCGCCACGGCCCTAGCCCCTCGCTCCCCGACCGCTGCCCGCTGCCTATCGCCCGTCGCTCCCCAATTCAGCTCGAAGCGGCCTCTGGCGACTTTGCGATTCATTTTGAGCGAACCGAGGGGCCTTGGTCTTGTTTTGTCGTAACTTTATTGTCTCCATGCAGTCCAAATTGCTCTACAGTGTAAATGGAATTGAAAAATCGTCTTCTCGTATAATATCGATTATCCCTGAGAATCCGTAATGTGGAAACGTGAAAGAGATAAATGCTAAGTTATATTGGTGCTCATTAGTTGGCTAAACAGTGAAGGTTATACTGACAGGGCGTAAAGAAGTGTGAGTCGGTGCCAGCAGGAGCTGCGCGGCGTCTGTTACGTAAACACCGGCTGGGCGTGTAGCGAATTGGGCAGAATACGCGATGAGGGGAGGCGCGCGTACAATTTCTGCTGCATAAGTGTTCAGTTTACTTTTCTCTAGTACTTATGTGACACCCGCTGTCGTATATTTGTTCGACTTAACGACGTTGGTTGCGATTAAATTTTACTACTTTCTGCAGTTTTTTTATGAATATTTTTTATGTCTTAAGTTTTTATAGTTACTTAAAATTAATATGGAAGCCTTTGTGGCTAAAAATTTTTCAGACGCTGCTTATTTTTTTCAAAAATATATAAGTTACTGAATCGTTTAATCATTGTAAATATACATAACAATATAAATGACTATTGTAAATTGGTTTTATGTTACTTACATAATATATCAAATATTTATTATAGATAATTTACTAGGCAAGCCACTCATGAAACAGGAAAGACGTCGAGGTATGAGGAGCGAACCTTCGCAAGGGCTCTCAAGCGTAACAAAAATACGGCTATAAGTGTATTTACAAAACTTTGGGTGTTTGCGTTATGTGCAAAACAGTAGAGCACTCGAGCGCCATCGTTCACCAGCGCTCACCACAAAACGTATTTTCGCAGCTTTTCCATTTCTGGTTATGTGCCGATTTATATTCTGCGCCCACTCGCCGCCTGAGAAATCTCATGTCGGAGGTGCTCTTTCAATTTGAATCGGAACACTCGGATCGGGGAATAATGTATTTCGCTATCGACCCTCCGTTCGGAACGAATCCTCCTGTTTATCGACGTTCTCATTTATTCGGGCGTCGTCGCGCCTTTATTTTTTCAGCGGGCGCCCGGTGTAGCGATGTTTATCCGCGCGCCGCTATTAGCAGCCTCTTTGTTTTGAGGCGCAATCGAATTGTGCGCCTCTGTATAATTGAATTGTCCACGCTATCGCCACCTTACCTTTCATTGCTCTGGCGTATTTATTTATACTACTCATGTTGGCCATATTTATGTAATTCCATATAGACGATGTTTTTCAATAGGCCTTACAATTTGGTGCTTTTAAATGTAATTAATTTAACAAGACTAAACATTCTTGAAATTCGTTTATACATTAAATGTATAATATATTGCTAAGTTCACTGAAGTCTAAAACGTCTCAAATGTTGATATTGTAATATTTGTTTAACATATTCAATAAAGTCCCACAACTTTGAGTTTCCATGACTGGTAACTTTATATTTTCATGCTTTTATTCTAGAACCAGTTTGAAATTTGTTTACATATATGTCTCATTTGTATAAAAAAGTAATTTAGAAACGTATAATTGCTACATCTCTTAAATTTTCATTTTAAATTGGCCATCACGTAGTCTATATAGGCTAAATCATTGTTTTATTTATATTTTATTAGTCATAGTTTAAGTATGTTGTAGCGGTTGGTCATCGAAGGTCTGAAAGCGTAGAAAAGCATCTCATCTGCCATTCTCGTCGCGGCTCGGCCATACTGCGTCCCCTTAACCCGCCTCGTATCCTCTGGCGCGACTATTTACGTCGTTTTGTTTCATAATCTGCTATTGTTTTGTCGGTCGCTCCGCCCGAATTATGCTAGCTATCTATACAGAACGTGGTACGCATACGAATATCTAATGAATAAATGTTTCAAACATGACAGACGCGCGTAAGATTTGCCAATTCCCTCTTCCTACTTAATTTGGTGTATTAAAGCCAAACATTCGCTTAGGACACTTTTATTTATTACATTCGCTACTACGCCCGCGTTACGCCGCGGTCCAAGTCATGTTAACGATTCATGTGAAACCATTTCATTTCCGTTTATGTGCCTATTTGTATTCTCTCTTCCTTTGCGGCTAGAGAAATCTCAATACAGCGATGCTTTTTCAATTCGAATCGAAACGGTCGAATTGGGGAATAATTTATTTGGGTTGCGACCTTTTTATTCAAAACAGCTCTATATGCTTAACGTCTATTGGACGTTTTTCTCGCTTTGTTATCTATGACGGCCGAGGCTCGTCTTATGTTTGTATTACGTTCACTGTCTCGAGGCTTAAAGTGAATAGAACATACGAGTAGTAGTTAATTTGCTGCAATTCGCATGCAAAATTAAATTACCCTCCCCATGTGCGCGGGCCTTTGCCGGAGGCTAAGTGATGCACATTAATTTATCTTAGATGTACGTATTAGCTATTTAGCCGAGAAACGCTTTGTAGTTTCTAACTGGTAATTAGAAATTAGTAACAACTAGTATGTATTATAAGTTCAATTTTTATTTTATGTTAAGAGATATTTTCAACAAAAGTCATTATAGATAAAACACTGATGTATTAAAAAAAAGTTCGATATAGAGATTACTTAAATATGAAATACCTATACATTAAACAGTATAATAAGTAGTAAATATTTTACTTTATATTTCGAAAGAAAAAAAAGACATTTCTCTTAATAAAATGGTGAATTTGCAATTTGTCACGTCGACTTGGTATTCCCATCGAGTTTCCTTACGATTTGTATTCTACGCACGTTAGAATGTATCATATCTGGCCCCACTACAATACTCGACATGTCTTGCTGTATCAGCGGCTGTAAATTTTCTATCAGATACTTGAAACTGTAACGTTTCTCTTCTTTATTTGATTACGAAAATCGATAGACGCGCTCCTGCTGAAGTTTTTAAACGAGTCCCCAGTTGCTGTAAGTGTGCGTGGATGTATGTGATATGCCGCATGAATGTATCGTTGTTTTAGCTGACATTGCATTAAGAGGAAAAGCGTGACCGTCTGCACATTGCCCGGCTCCACTTCAGATTTGCTCCTCGCTTCGCCTCAAGCGTCTTATTGAAATCTAATTTTCCTTAATCCTAGGACCGAGTCCGACTAGAAACGACGAGCAGGTCCATTAATATTTTCATTGTTGTTGCTTAGCTGAACGCTAAAACGTTTATCTTTTAGCCGCTTCACGATGTTCACGTAAGCTTCACTCTAAACAGATTGTCTTTTTAAAGCCAAACATGCAAGATTTGCAAAATATATTCTAAATTTGCTTGACCTATGATAAAATAATGCTTCATAATGAGTAATTTGTTTTCATCATCACTACTACCTATATTCAATTTGAATATTTTAACACTATTTACCATTAGAGGATATTAAGTAATTGAAGTTCCCAATAAAAAGTGAAGCAAAAGTTAATTTGCGTGCTATTGGAGATAGGTGCATAAACCGGAAGCGCTTTCCCGGCACGTGTATTTTCAATCAACTGCAAATGGAAAACGCGAAAGACGACGGACGATAGCTTTGGTTTTATTCATTTATTTTATCGCAATGATACGTTCATGGAAACTGCTCAGAATCCAAATTAAGTAGCAGTAATGTTATACTTTGAAAATATCGCACACAATAATTGCCAAATCAAACTTAAATTAAAGATTTTATGTTAATTTTATTTCTGCAAAGACAACATGCTTATAAATTGAGATTTACTTTTTATTCGAGTGACCATTTGTCTTTAAGTTTCTTTCACATAATTTATCATAACACGACTGATGATAAAGTGGACGCGGAAGCTGGGAATTTTCGTCCGCCTTTTCTCAATTTAATGGTCCAAGATATCCCTGTCGAGATAAGTTTAACGATGTACCGTTACTTTACAGATAAGCATCGTTCCCTGTTTTTACTCACACGTTAACTCACCGAAAATTAAAAAAGTTCCTCAAATAAAAGTTACTTTTATCGCAGTACACCAAAATAATATTTCCCCTCTAAATCTATTTGAAATTCAGAACAATATATGTTTTTTTTCTACAGTAGAAGAGGAGTTAAATAATCATATTAATCTTTATTGTACAGTGGCCGTAAATCTTGAAGTAGAAACTGAACAGATAAAAATGAATTGTGCAACTTCGCTGTATTTCATCCATAACTGATCTCAATCTTACAATTCTTGGCTACGTTGGCAATCTCTTCCAAGTTTGGTATCGTACTTAGGTAAATGTATTTCAGAACTTGCTTTCTTCGACAAATACGACTCGTTTATAATTCATGGAAACTATCAATAATGTCATGTAAATAACATATTTGCGCGTGACGTGAACTGTATGTCAAAACCTTACGTCTACTCTTATATTTTTTAACGTAGTTGATATAGCAAGTTAAGTTAACATGTACGTTTAGAAAAATCCAGACTATGATTTTACTAAAAAAAATCGTATTTCATCACAACGTCGAAAACTCGTTCAAATGCTGTGATAATTGTTACCATTTTTTGTTTGTAGTTATTTAATTGAATAAATTGTTACTTTCTAACCCAACCAAAATCATTAAACGTATGCATATTCATCTTCAATTTAATTCTGAAGTCATATTATGAGTACGCCTGATGGGACTGGCTCGAGACACATATTATTTTACTTTCAATACTTTTTAGAGGAAACTTCCAGAGCGCGTATAGCTACTAGCGTGTGATTAAAGGTGGCGAGAGTTTCATTACGGTACGTCATAATTCTTGTGTAAGTAATATTTCGCGTGGCACACATTTGCCGTCGGTCGACGGCTGCGCTCCGAGCTCGGCTCTCAGTAGCGACTCGCAGGTGAAAAATTTCAGCTTCGTCTCGTTGCGGGGCGGCTTAGTGTTTTATCTCGGCTTAGCGTTACGAGGATTTGTGGCTCACTAAGTAACGTTTTATGTCCCTGAAACGCCTGCAACTTTGCTCCCTAGATAAAAATGTACCTTCATTTACCGCCCCTAAACTTTATGCTGCTGCTAAACGAAAATTTAATTCCCATAGTGAAGACGTATCTTTTTTAGTATTATACGACTGTATTTACCATGTAAATCAAGAACAAGAAACGCGTCTCAGAACTAAATAGTGTTTCCTGGTACAGTCTTAGTGTACCGGAATCACAAGTCGTAAATAACTTGGATTTCGCTCTTGCTTCCTTACTTCTGTAAGAGATTCATAGTTTGACTACAAATACAACGAAAATTGTCATCAGTGGAAATGAACAGTATTTGCTTTGCTCTCTTTGGCGTAATTTATGCAGTTCAATTTAACCGGTTTGTTTGTCTTGTTTACAATTTCTGCTGCAATTTTTAACCTCTTTACTTACCTACTAATTTTAATAAATACAATTTTTTTATATCTGTGCTGTTGGTTGTCTATGGACAAAATCAAAGCTTTATTACGATATGCTTTGTTTATTAACCGGGAAGATAATAATTATTTAGCGCATTCAAATTTGTGAAAAATCATTCGATTTAGTCAAACAAAGGAGTAAGGACAATTTATAACATTTAAAGCGTGCCAAGGCGTAGTAAAACATGGGAAGGCATGGTTAGGATTGTCACAAATGTGCGGAGCGAGGTGTTGTATCAAGGAGAGGAATGCGAGCGATGTGGCCAGCGTTGTGTCGGCGTCGTGTCGGCGTCGTGTCGGCGTCGCGCCGGCCGCGCCCGCCGCAGCAGCCCGCGCCGGCCGCACTGCTGCCTCCGTATGGAATGCGGAATGCTCTATACATATATTATTGCTTATATAAATTCTATAAATTATTTGATTCCATGCTCTATACTAGACGTTCATTACTTTAGTTATACTGATTATGAATGGGATGTATTTAATAGTTTTTATATGGCATATACAACAAACAGTGCATATAATTTTCGCCTTTAATAGTTGCGCGGAGTACATAAATGCCGCGTACTAATTTAACATTGTTAACTACGTGATTCTCATTGTGGAAGGCAATTTACGTAACGGTCTGTAATCTGCTCCTTCGTGAATTAATTTGATCAGGGATTTAATGTGGATTAACGAAACGGTACAACAATCAGTATTTATTTCCTATAACGTAATCCGAGAATTCCGGGTAAATAAACGTTTATGTTGACACCCTAAAAGTAAATAAAAATTGTGCCGGACTTATGGTTCGCGAGGTTTGTTTAGTTTTCATACGAAGGAAACAGTCGAAGAAAATAATCAGTTTCATCAGAGCTTTGTCTTGAACACGCGCCGATAGTCCGGTCGTTGTCGGACGAGAGATGTCTTTGTCGATTGTTTACTTCGTTAGCGGGCTCTATCTTCACCCGTGCAAACATCGCTACAGCATCTCGTTTTCATGACAAATAAACCACTAGGGACTCAATAAGAGTTACAATATTTTTGTGTCGTTCTTTCGGTCTGATGAAGGCCATCGAGAAACCTTTAGAATTTTTAAATTATCACATTTTTACACAGAGATGCGCCAAGAATTTATAGTTATTTCGAACGTATCGTTAAATTAATAGTCTTAAGTTTATCTATAAAGGTTTATGTGTTCGCTTAGTTCATATAACATGAATGAGTTAAATGTAATAATAAACGTCGAGTAAAACTATGTTATCATGTTTTAGTTGTTATAGGCTCTTCGCGTTACAGTGCTTGAAAACACCTGCGTCCTATACTGGGAACGTCGTGTAAATTTATGAATGCTTTTAGCGCTTTTAACGTGTGCCACCTGACCTGGCAGGCGGGCATTTCACCGGACAAATGTCGCTCACGCTTTATTTATATTGGATACTTACTCTTGACCCTGTTACTATTGTATTATTGTTATTTATACTGTTTTTCTTTAGATTTGTGACATAAATATATTTTAAGAACTATTATTGTATCTTCTAAATTATTTGATTTCGTATTATTTTATTTTAATCGGTATTTATGGAAAACTGATTTTCGCTTTACATTTGTGTAATCAAATGTAAAAAAATATAGCTAGTATATAACATTACTTATAATCGGACTTAGTAATACTACATGAGTAAATAAAGTGTATTTACTTTACACTCTATTTACTCATGTAATAATAACAAACCATTTGAGTATTCATTTCCGTAACAAGTAAAAAGTTTCTTCACCATTCGATTGAACTAATTTCGGAATAAGAACCGCAAAGGGGGAAAAGAATTTGATTGCAATGAATTCTAGTCCGTACCGTATTCTTAGTTCTTATAGAAAAACTTTTTTAATATCAAACGTTACAGTCCGTCCCTTCGATCGAAGACGCCTATTCGAGACAATGGAAACAAAGGACTTTTGTAAAAAAACTTAAAATGAAACGCAATTTAAATGATATCTTACAAAATGTCTCGGTTTTTCTTTTGGAAGTTGTTTAAAGCATAGTCAATTTAATACGTAGTTTAAGCAATATTTTGTTTGTAGACTTAACATTCACCCTATTTAATTCCCATTTATAGAATTATCAAGTAGGCTAGTTGATTGAGAACAAAAGGTATAAAGAAGTACATTATCTCTTATTTCCTCTATTCGATCAAGTTTCTTTTAAATTGATTGAGCTTTGTCAGAAAGTTTTAATAAAAACAAATACCATTCTCCACATATTCAATTCGAGAAAATGTCAAGTACAAAACTCATTATACAGCCTTTCGTGACCTACTTCGCAACGTTGACAATATTTTTTGGTAAAAGTGATTTGCGTCTAAATCATTTCTCACTTTTCACTTTTTGGATATTGTTGAGGTTAAGCAAATAATCTTTTATAGCTATTAATATTGTGCTATAAAGTAACAATACAGCGCATATTTCATTGTCAACTTTTCTACTTATGTCTTTTATAAAATCGCTATCTCCATGACGTTTCTAGGTTGGGTAGTTAATAATCTGTCTCAAAACGAGTGATTAATTATGGCGGCAGTAATTTATAGTAAATAGTTGTGTCTTGGTAATGTTCGTATCGGTCGTCTCTATTTTCGTACGTATTCATTTATTAGGGAAAGATACGCTTGCTGTCTTGCGATTATGTACCAAAATCAATTAACACTATTAATTAAGTCAATGTAACTACATTAAAATACGTTACTAATAATCTATTGCGTAATTATAGGTTCCTATTCGATAGATCCTTAATATAGCTTATTGCACTAAAATTTTATAAATTTTCTCTTATCGTTTTCAAAATGAATTTTGTTTTGATAGACCAAGTTTCCTTTCCGTAAAGTTACTAGACAATATGACTATTAATCAAACTATGTTAAAATTACATCGTATTATAATTTAAAGGCAACAACAAAAAGTAATTTATTATGAGTAGCATCTATTTACGTGACTTAGGTTGAATAACAATTGCCGCGCGCAGCCCCGGGCGATGATGGAAATTGCCGGCGCACTGAAAAAGAGGCTATTTCTCTGAGAAGCGCTTCCACCTAGATTACCTCTCGAAAATGTATTCTTGTTATATTGGTCCGCTACAAAATATTGCGAGATGTTTATTCTCTCAGTTTTAAACATATTTCCTGTTTTACATTTTATTATGATAAGAGAAAATTTATGTTGTTATGAGAAGGTTTTATTATGGTCGTTGTTAAATGGGATATTTCTGAACTTAATTTAAAAGAAATGAACTTTATGATTATCTTTTAATATCAGTTTGAATTTTTGTCCAGTTTTAGTAAGAACAAGAACGGTTTGTCACTATACGTGCAATGTATGTAGCAATGCAAAGGAAATCAATAATTTGTGTAGAACAAGGAATGTATGTTCCCCGGAGAACATTTGCATCTCGTAAAAGATGGTGCATATCAGTGTATCGCGAGCGTGGCTGGCGGTGCGTGAAACAAGAGCCACACTGGATGCGATTGCACGGCTATTACGGAGATTTAGTGCCCAGATATACCGCTTTATTATCTTACTTCTTGCTGCTACGTGTGTCGCACTGTTCCTCTTTACTGAGCAGATTTAAATGCACACACATTGAAGAAAAACATATTTAATATTAATAGTAAAAGTAATAAAATAAAGTTTATATTAGATATATCATCTAAGATTATAAATTGTACAATAAATTTAAAGAGTCTTCCTTTAGAAATAAACTTTCGATATCTGTAGTCTCCATCTGCACTCACAGTTAAACAACACTACCGAACTAAACCACTTACTAAACTAGTAGCGTGAGATACTGTTTTTGCAGGCGTCGTAGTTTAACGTCCGAGAAAAGCTTGTGGTGCATTTATCTTTATAGAGAGCTCTGAGGTATTAGGTAAGAACTTTAGGTCTAGACGGTGCGATCTCTCAGGATGTTATTGTATTTAAATATATGCTAAAACTACTGCGACTGGTGTACTTACCTCTTCAATAAGATTTTGTAATTCCCATAAGAATAACAATAGCTCGGAAGTTGTGAGTTTACAAAGTACTAAGTTGTCTAAGTATCCGAACGGCGATGTCTGGAGGCAGCCGAGCGCGTTCGGAGCCCAGCTCGCACCCAACTCAGGAAAATATAGTCCGAGCCACAAAAAGTTTACCCTCGCTCTGTTATTACTACGATGCTAATTAAAATTGCTTCGAATAGATTACGAGCAGCTTTTGGCAGAGAAAGCTTAATGCGATTCTTTAACGACGTCACTCTTTATGTCTTCTCATTAGCGATGCTTTTCGCGCGAAAACTTTTTTATAATTGTACACTTTCTTACCGCTAACAAATTTTTATTTGATTGCTTTAACAAAGATGCGGTTTGTGCAGTCAAAAACATATATGTATTAGTTGAGAATCTGTATACTTTCCAAATGTACAGTTTACAGTCCATAACATTACCTAAATACAAATGTTTAATCATTATTAATGTCTAGCCCAGCAGAAACATTAATGAAACACAGAAAACATTTCCATTCAGTATTGCACTCGGCAATTATACAATTACTGCGATATTAATTGTACTCGCATGTTGTATATTTGCAATATCGTAATTATACAATACAATAATCCAGTCGGGGCGACCGACAATGGCGCGAGCCGCTCGTTATCCATGCGTGAATTACCTATTGTTGTTATTTTAATTTGTATCCGGCCATACCTCGCGCCCGCCTATTTGACCCAACTTGCCTCACTTTTGTTACGGAATAGAATAGGATTGTATTTGCTTTTGCATGTGTGAGCTTTTATTTTACCCTTGGGAATATACGTATATGATAACGTACTCTGTACACTCATAATGTACTTGCTATTGGTCCCAATGTTGAATTTACATATTTTTATATTCAGTTCTTATAATTGAATCATATAAGTGGACATTTTTATACAGTAGACTTGTATAAATTACAGTGGAGGTACACTTTTGTCATAATTAAAGCTTACATTTACAATGCAATAAAGTGTAGCAGTGTTGTGATGTTTATACTTTGACTTGTACGGAGTCTTATTGGCAATGTTAATGGAAAATCGTAAGCTACCTTTTTCCAATATCGCGACCTTTGTACCGAACTCTGTTGGTTTATTTCAGGGGATTGGCTCGTAAACACTCGCAGACCGACACACTAAATTTAAGTTGGCCTTCTTTATTTCGGCTCAAGAAATCCTTATATCGAAACGTATGCGGTTTGTACGATCGCGGAACAACTTTTATTACTTTCTGTAGATAAAATTGCAATAGTTAAGATTATTTATCTCAGTTCCGTATTGTAGAGTCAGAGCGAAATAGCTCGCAGAGGCAAAATTGTTAGATGGCGAATGATATGATAGCGAGGTGGCCTCCGCTCCCGGTAGGTAGCCGCTTTATTTATTGGCACAGTAACGCCACTAGCACGCGCCATATCCAAGCCGTTATTGCCAACTTCAAAACAACAACGCCATACACATTTCCTTCATATCTCACGAATTTAAACGTCTGCCGAGCTGTTTGTTACGTTTTTATTTCTTCGCCATTTTGGAAAAGAATCAAATTTGAAGGTCTATTATGGCTTCAATAAATTATAACTTTTTTCAATGTCATAATGTTTTTTTGTTAGAAATCGACTAATGTTAATAATTTTTTCTTTTTTGAAGTGCATATGAACAAAATGGTCATACTGTGTTCGCGCCTGCGCGTTTTTAATAGCAACACTATAATCTCGCTGTTTAGTAGGCGCTAACCTTTCTTTTTGTGGGATGACCCGCATTACAAAATGTAATTTTCTCTGCTCGTCGACATTGTTAAAGTGAATACACGCATTTGAGTCCCTCAAGCAAAATCTTTAATTTCTCCACAAATCACCTGATACTTCAACATACTGAAATCAATCGAATTCGAAAGTGATATCCATATTTTCGTGTGATGTTAACTAAGGCATAGATTTCTCTAAATATAATATTGATTTATGTCAAGGCGGATTAAATTGGTCGGATTGTCCAATTACTTAAAATGTCAATTTGTCTGATATGAAATTGGACGTGCTCAGAAATCCGCTTATTCTGCTGATCGTGTACAACTCTGCAGTGGTGAGTAATTATAAAGCTGCCACGGCGGTACCACCTCGCCTTACACTGCTGACTCGCCCTTTCAGCATTTCAATGCCCTATCTCCAGTAAAGATTGAAGAATCTATTTGTAACTACGTAATGCACTTTAGGATATGAAACTAATAAGTTGTGTTTTTATTTGTATCAACTTAAATTATCAGTTTAAAGTTTAATGCTTTGTTAAAAGTATCGCTGCGTTTAATTAAGGTTTAGTTTAATTAAAAAAAGAAACTGTCTTATAATACGCTGTTAGTATTATTAATACTTATCGTTCGTAAAGTTATATATTATTGATACTGCCTCATTCAATTTACGATTTTCCTTTAATTAATCATTTTCACTTTGGTTATCCTAAAGTAAAGTATCTAAAGCTCGTTTTCAAATGTCGATAAATAAATTGTTGTATCAGAAGAGTTTTCAATTAATTCAGATAAATTGTTTACTGTTTATTATTGAGTATAATTTTCATCGAAACCAAATAATTTATGTAAACTTTGAAAATACAAAATCGACCGTAGATTTATTGAGTGCGATAAAATTGACAGTTTTTATTGGCATTCCTTCGGTAGATGCAATAGTGGCTGCGGCCGGCAGTGTAGGGCTGTGTGTCAAGCTCACGACACTTTTATTGCTCCAGCTGCAGGCTTCGGCACTAACAACGCTCTTTGCCACTTTTTTGAGAGCCTTACGTCGCTAAAAGAAGAGAACATTTTTCATGACTTTTCCGAGTGAATGCATTTCACCGCTTCAGTTCAATGGATTGCGAAGTAGCCGACCGTTGCGGCTGGATTTTAACAAAAGTTTTTCTTTTACCTTTGTTACGTTACATTTTAATTCGCAGTCGCAAATAATATTTAAGATAGAGAAATTAAAAAAAGTGCGAGTTAGTTTCATAAAGTACGTGAATGCGGTTTTAACTTCCAGACTTAATTACTTTGAAGAGCGAATATAACTTGGTAATGTAAGCAATTAGAAACTTATTTGAGGCTGCCGGTCCGCCAGTTCCGCCTCGGGCGGAGGAATCGTGAGCGGGATGAGCCATTACGTGCCTTCGCGGAACTTTTCCTTTTAAAAGTCGTCTCTTACTCTTTTGAGAGTTAATATCGGATAATTCGCCAGAAAATATGAATATGATGGGTTCAACTTTAGTAATTTTAGCTAAGCGAGGAAAAAAGCCTCCGATTATATCATGAAATATGATTTCCTAAGCTCACCCCGAACTAGGCTTTATGAGTATCCGCTGTATTATGACCGCCTCGAGCGAGAATAACGGAGCGCTTTTATGAATTGAAAGTTATTTATGTTGTTATTCATGAACCGGGATATTTGGATACGATAAAAACACTTTCCCATTTGTTAAATCAACCGGGATAGAAAGAGAGGGTAACTTGGACTCTTTGACCAAATGTTTTAATTTTTTAAAATATAAAATTTGGCGTCTCGTTCTGTGAAACATTTTTGTTTTTCGTTTACCGTAGCATGTAAAAATAATTCCCTACGGGTAAAAACAAAATTCTGTATCTGTATGTGGACCGTGTACTTGCACGTATTGTTTTAAACTATCTTTCACTTTCCAAAAAATGTAAAACTTTAACAAAAGCTCATTTTTAAGGCATTGTAACCACAACGTTGTACACATTTATTTTCAAAGCGCATAAAACGCTACTTCATTTCTCTTTCTTGAGCTAGTTGTTAAAAAATTTCCAGCAGAATTCATTGCAATCCATTCAACAAAGTTTCTCGGCAGAGATCTGAGTTCGCCGCGACCATGACTCTGTAATCTTAGATATCAACTGTAGCCTGATCGTTTTATCAACATTTTCGTGACTGACGAGAAAGTAGCCTAATACCGATTTTAACATAATTAGATAGATAAGTATAATTTTGCGGAGTGTGGTAGTGTTAAATTATATTATCGAATTATTATTTCGTAGATAATGATTATCAAAGTTACGAAATCGCAGGAATACGTTTAACATTCTTGAGGAATTCCAGTCGCTGTTACCAAGGCGTTTACTACTATATATGTAATATGAGTTAATTCTAACAGCCAGGTAAGGAAGTTAAGATTACGCTGGCTGGAGTCACACTGTAGCCGGCGACTACCGTTTATTATAACTATACGTAGGTACTTGTATTACCAATTATGTAAATCGTGTTGCGCGGGCGGTGAAGTTCGCGGGGCGCAGTAGGGCGGTCGCTGTCGCGCTCTTTCCTCACTCGTAGCGAAATAACGACCTCAATTTGCATAACAATGCTCGTCACCCCTTATTCCCTACCAGCGGCTTTCGCAAGCTACGCGGCCGCGTCCCACCGGACCCGACACCTTTTTTGTTCATAAAATCTGTCCATCGCGAATTATCCATTAAAATTCATTTCTGAATTATAATACAATGGAAATTAATTTTCTAAATCAAAAAGGTGAGAGCCAGGTGTTCGATATAAACGAGAGACTCACATTGTCGGGCTTACGGTGTGATTTAGCGTCGCGCCAGGGCGTCGCCGTGTGCGCGACGCGCC
>QDHC01002768.1:1714522-1725196 GCA_013186455.1 Papilio dardanus tibullus | reverse complement strand
AAGCTGAATTGACAACATAATCGCATTATGTTGCACAACAAGACTGCTGTAAAAACGTTGGACTATTTTAAAATATTGTAGCCGAAACAAACTTTATCGTTTGACATCAAATTGAGTATTATAGTCTGTTTATTTTAACTGATAAAATATATATGTTACTTTAATTAGGAAATACATAGTAAGAGAACTCCTAATTTAATTCTGCGATAGCAACTGTGATATCCAAAAAGGTCGGTAACTTTGGATAAGCTTGCTACATTTTCTCTCTAATAGTTACAGGAAATGAGATATTTTATTACTATTACTGTAATGTTTCTGATATTGATAATTTAGATAAATTATGGATGTACCGAAAGTAAAAAACACATCCAGCTTGTTGGCAAGAGTAGCTGCACTCATCTTACAGTCTCTTGCAATTTTGCAAATTAATTGTGTAATGACAGAGCGCATCGCGGCGCTCTCTTAGTGCGCGCTCACAAAGCGAGCGACTAGGGCGCTCGGGCAGCGACACCACGTAGTGCCGGTGATTATGATAATGACGCGGTGGCCGCGCTTTTTGCGCCATTCGCCGTTCGCCCTATATTGCGGAACTCGACACCGTTTTTGATTCAGCCCGAGTACCGCGCGGCGCATCGCCCGAGCCGGGCTCGCTCGCCTTAACTACTCTGAGACGCCTTTAAATTATGCAGCTCTCCATAATCCGCGCCCTAAACGCCTTCTCCTCCGCCTCAATTATTCATTCGGGCGGTTTGATGTTTTAGAAAATTGTCGCGATACTCGAGACGGGCGCTGCTGTATAATTCAGCAGCCGCGCTCTCGCACAGCTGATGCCGCGCTATACGACAATACCACTATGCCACTACTCTACACGAACTCAACCTGTTGGCTACTCATTTATTAATTTCATTCCGTTCCAAACTAGATTGTACGCTGTATCGTCACTATATCCTTTTATATACCCAAAGAAATAATAATCTGTATATTATCACAAGTGTGTACACTTTTAACAATAGGTAGTTGTTTCTTTCGCTGATAAGTTAATATTCAAATATGTACTTATTTTCGTAATGATGATACTCTCGGTGGTATTGTAATGTTACTAGTCTTAAGTAAATTCGTATAGTATAGTCAAAAATTCGAACACATAATTTTATTTACTTATTTTTATAGGATTCGGAAGGCGACACTCCACTCCACGACGCTATATCGAAAAAGCGGGACGACATATTGACTTTGCTGTTGGACCACGGAGCCGATATGACGCGAACAAATAACAATGGATTTAATGCACTTCACCACGCCGCGCTGCGCGGCAACCCGAGGTGGGTGACTTTTCTATCCTAGATGATAAAGTGCAGGAAATATCGTTCTAGAATAAAAGGAAAATATTACACCCAAGAAAATCTTTGTACGGCTTTTGTTCTTGAATACGAATACATAAAATTTCGAACCTAGGTTCCTACATTAATGTGTGGCGCACAACAAAGAGACGTTTATTACATTTGTGTTTATGTGTACCGGCGAGGCGGGACCTCTCACCCGGGAATCACGTATACAAGCGAGACATTACGTCCTGGACTTTGTTTGAAATAAACATAACATTGCTTGTTGTCCTTCATTATCCGGAGGTAAATGGGTAGTTATGAGCGAACCCACCGTGCAATAAACTGCTACGCCGTAGCCCCGGAGAGTTCGAAGCGAACTCCTCATTGCCGCGGCGTAGCGGTTCATTTACACATCTCTATTTTTCGTAATGTGAACGAAAACATTTAACGCAATAATACTTCCTAGACCCTAGTCTTATATTTTTTAAGTATTTGTATTTAGAAAGAAAAAGTCGTTTTTATAATACTGAATTCTAGGATCATTATTAACTTGACCACTCGGAGCTTGTTCTCGCTCTGTGCAGGCAAGCAGTTTCCTCTCAGCGTTTCTTTGTTATAAAATAAAATAAGAAATTCAAATGATCTCAATTCTCGTAATTCTTGGCGTAAAATTTTTATCTAAATGCATTTTCTTTTGAATTAATATAAGATTAATATTTTTTTGATAGTTATTCATAGCATGTTCATTGAGATTGATTAAAAACTTTACAAATCTACTTTCTTAATCTAATTAATTACAATAGGATAAACATACATATAAACCCGACGTCTTCGTTCGCTTGCTAATGCATTTCAAAAATAATTATGAGGCGATTTCTCTTCCGCAAACGAAAGGTTTACTTTACGTAACTAAAGGAACTTTAGATTTTATGATATCGTAAGCAAAAGTTGGAATAATGAATCTCCGCTGGAGAATCGTGCGTAAAGCGGTTTATTTGCGAAGGGTCCGAGAGGGCGGCAGTCGCGGCTGCGACCGATGCCTACATTATTCAGGTCACGTGACACGTCCTAGGGAAATAATACGAAATGCGCCGACGTGACCGGCCCACTGTACTAGCCAGCGACACTCTGCAGCTGACCGGTTTCTTTTTATTCGGCCGCGATTACCGCATATTGCAAATATCGGCCTACATCGCCTTCGGCATGATGGCCGTTCCGGTTTCTTTATACATTTATTTGAAGTTCTATTTCTGGCAACGGACCGTGCCATGTGTCCTGATTATTTCTGTAGGCTTTATCACTTTGTATAATTTTATAGAAATTAAGGGAAATAGTAATTATTTTCTTAAATAATTTAGTTAATATAAAGTCAAACTTAACTATTTAATATTCTTTTTTCTAAAAAATACTATTACTTACTAACTCTAAATTAAAATTCTTAAAAACACAGGGAAAAAACAATTTCATTATTGCTCTCGTGAACTATGAAATCAGAAAAACTATTTAATTTAAGAAACTAAAATTTCTCAATTCACAAAAGCCATCCGTTAGCGCTTACGACATCAGGTTTGCATGAGAAAGTGAATAAAACTTTTTAAAGATTGTTGTTTAACGGTAATCGAATAGAAGATTGTCGTAAAACGTTCCCGATTTTATCGCGGAATGAGAAGTCGCTCGCTACTTTTCCCATTCGACAAAAACGTTCGTTTCCCCCTGGAGATGTAAAATCGTTTTATTTTATTATTTCCGCCGGTATATCGTTATATCAAAAGTATCCATCCTCTTCGCTTCGGAAACTTCTTTATGAAAGGAATTCGATTTTAATTTTGTTAGATTGAGTTTTTTATATTATTACAAAATATACTGTGATAGCTTAAATTGGGAATTAAAAAGACATATTAACCCTCATTAAACTACAAGTGCTACTAGAAGTCTTATTCATCAGGTATCTAAGTATAGAAATTGATTTGTCATTGTATTGTATAAGTCTGGAGTTTCTAAGCTATGAATTAATGTATAGGTAGGGCGCTGTGTTTGCTCCAACTATATGTAAGTTAAACAAGAGATGACATGAAGAGCAGGGGAGAGGAAGCGCGGGCCGCTGTCTCCGGCAGCGACGCGGCGGGTGCGGCGGGTGCGGCGGGCACGGGGGGCGAGGTGGCGCTGTGTCATTACGTCTGATTAGAAACAGTTATCTCGTGCGGTTATCGTTACAGCCACCCTAACGAGCCCTTGTAAAACTTCTATGGCAATTTCATGATACATAACCGGAGAATGATAAGCTTCCGGTTAATCATCCGCGTAAATTATACATTAATTGGCAATCGCGTAGAGACGTAGGCCAGCTCGTTAAACATTGATGGCACTTTTACTTCGGCGTTTATATTCTCGTTTTATCAGTTTATTTTGTTGCCAGTGTAAAAATTGACAGCCCAGTAAAACGAAGGTTTTCGCTTTGGGCGGAAAAACTAAAATGTTTTAGTTACCTACCTTATCGGACTAGTCAAACTTTGTTGTTTTTTTAATTTTTATTTAAAAAACAGATTCTGTATGAAATATATGAGTGATTTGTTCGGAATATTGTTGAGATTAATACGTTATGGAAGCCGGTGATCACGGGTCGCCTGAACATCTGCGCCTTGCCCCGAGCGCGCTTCGTTGCGATAAGACGAGAATTCGCCGCCGGCATTAATCGTGAGCTTAAATATTTTAACGCGTTGTAACATTGATTTATTCGGATCGTAATCTCAGCTCTTGTTTGTTCTTCGGCTCGAGACGTATAGGTAAGATTAGGTACCGCTCCAGATCCGAATCGACCGATCTTAATTTCCACAGACATCATGCTTATTTGTTGATATTAATTTGGTTCGTTTTATCTTGCTAGACTAATCATTTCCACTGATTGCTCAGTCTACGGCGTTGTGTTAATAACAGAATATTGTGATATATTTGTGGACGTTTAGTGCTGAACATGGTATAGATGCAAGGATGAACACGGTATTCCATGAAGATTTATACGGTCATTTTGCGGCGATAATTGCAGCGAACGGCGCACGATACGGTTGTGTCCAAGTAACCGAACGGCAAGAGTTACGGTACCTACGTACTGCACAATATCGATGGTTACATTGCCACATTTGTATAAAATTTTGTTTTGTTCATCTGAATGGTAAAATTATTTTTATGTTTCCGGTGGTCTCAATAATATTGTAAAATAAGATAATGAAAGCACGATATTGGACCCTCTACAATCACGGTATAACTTGAAAACCCAATAAAGCATCGTTATGATATACCTAATATTTTTAATTTACATTTAATAATTTTTCTTTAATAGTATTGACCATACGACATACGTTTGTCAGATATTTGAATGGGTATAGAAACCCATCTCCGAATGGCAGATTTATGATATCCGACGGTTATAGAGGCGGCGGGCACTGGAGGCTCGGTGGCGCGGGGCCGTCGGGGAGGCTCTGTTATTGTATGCCGTGTGATTTACGCACGCATCGCTATCACCCTTTTGTTTGCCCGAATACTGGCTACTGTGCCAGTTCTGTTGCCCTCGTTGCAACATTACTTTGTTTCTGTTCCTTTTAAGTCCTGTATAATTTTGTCTCTTTGATTCACTACCCCCATTTATGTTGGAACAAAATACTGCCGCAATTCAGTTTCGATACTGCGTGAGTAGCATAATGAGATAGTGGAACCATTAACTCTATTTGACTAGAATATCAGGCGCTGTAAGGGCGCGTGGTGATTGCGTTTGGAAAGCACGAGTTGGGGAGTGTGAGTCTGCGCGGCGGAACTGTCGTTACCCGCAATTAGCGGCTCGACACACGCGGATAATCCGCGCCCCTGCGCCCCCCTCGCCCCTCTCGCCCCCCTCGCCCGCGCTCGCGCTCGCGAATGCACTACGGATTCAGCGAATAAATTCATTTGTACGCAAATTGTATCGGCGCTTGCAATTAAAACTTTGTTGGCTCTCAAGCTAAGATAAATAACACTAATACATTCTGCTTATTGCGGGGAAGTTGGCGGATACAGAGGATATATTAATGTTGTTACTAATTTGTTTGGGCGGATTAACCGTGTTGTCCTGTAAACTTTGCGTCCCTTTATCCCGCATTAAACATCTGACCTTATTAATCAAATTAACAATCAAATAAAAAGTAAACAGGCGGCTCTCTACAAATATTGACAGAATTACTATGTTCATGTTACTGTCTTTTGGCCATCTGTTTATTTATTTTTTTATTATGGAATATTTTAACTATTCGCCTTAAAAGTAATGATTAATAGTCCAATCTACATTTTCACCTTATACAACTTGCTTACATTTTAAACATCACTGTAACATACTATCCTGTATCTTTCATTTGTACATTTAAACATAGGAATATAGCTTTATACATGACTGCACTCTCGTTTACAGTGAAAAGCGCCGACTTCCATGCTCCGATCCCCTTGGGAAGTGTAGCCGTCGGACACTCGATATTTACGCCCTACAGTACTCACTGCCACACCTGTTTTGTATTTTTAATAGCTATAATAAAATTCAGGCTTCAATGTATGTTTACTTATACTATACACTTATTAATAATATTCAGTCTGTTTCCAACTTGAGGCTATAAGATACATAATATAATTCACCTCTTTTTTGTAAGGTTTGTAAGGTAATGTTTTGCAAAAGTCCACAAACAAGTCAACAAAGTAAACAAAAAGTAGTCAGCAATGACATTAATAAAATTGCATTCTAATATCTAACAAAAGTTGAAATTATAGAACAGCATTAACCAACAAAAGGAAATAAAAGAAAATGTTTATTAAATAAAAGTTTTCATAGTTATATTAATTTGAATCAATACGAGAAAAGAAACCGCTAGTGGCCTCAATTCAGGCAGTTGGACAGATTGTTAAGGTTAAACAAGCTTGCAAGGGGTCGAATTATAGATGGGTGCCCACTATAGTCGCATTTGTTTTCCACTCGCTTTGTGCTCCACAAAGTAATTTAACTTCTTGTCACGTCTTTTATAAAATCGAGCCACAGTCAGGACCACAGTTATTAATTGTTAAAAGGTCAACTTTGATTTAATCCAAAATCAGGCGAAAATTAAGGAATTAAAATTTAGTTAAAATTCCGTATAAACAGAGACTAATTTACTAGAGCTAGATTATTAAGATTAAGTTAATATCTCTAATTCAAATTAGTTTAAGTGAGGGACAAGAATTATCTATTCCGATACGATTAGATATATTTGTACTGAATGCTATTTAAAAGTTATAACGTGTATTAAAATATTATGCTTAAGTTATAAATAGCCATTTTATAACTACAAAGTAATAATAATATTCTATCGCGAATATGCAGTAGTCGTCGTAGATAGGTAAACACGTAGCGCGAAGTTGTCGAGGAGCCCCGCTCCTTTGTGCGCCGGCCATTGTTCCATTCGCTAATGTTGTTAGTGCACTTTTTCAGAGACTACGCTAATTTAAATACCTCTCCTTCCTTTACGAAGAGACCCGTCTTCCGTTTCCGCGAGCTCCCCGCTCCCTTTGCGTTTGAGACGTCCGCATCGGGAGACTGCATTTAAATGAGACACTTAATCACCCGACTTGGTCCCGCGTTCTTCGGAGCGTTTGTTGTGTCTTCATTCATTACACTCTCTGGCCGAAGAGATACTGTTCTGCACATTATCGTTTGTAATTTCTCTAAGCGCTTTTATTGTTTAATTAACCAGACGGGCATGATTCCATGCTCTTGTTTTCCTTCCTTTGCGAGGCAGAGAAATGGTACAATTGCGAAGGGACCAGTAATTTCCGTTGGCAATTAACTTCGAGTGTTATTTACTGCATAAAGATATTAAATATTTTAAGATTAATAATAATATAGTGCGATATATTAGAGGGTTGTCAGTTTTAATCTTCTCGAACATTGCTTCTACAGGCAACTGAAAGACGAAGTATCTATACATGATAAAATATTTATTCACGATAAGAATTTCCGTCGTAAAAGAACATGTACCGAGGGAATAGGATATATTCGTAGCGTCGCGTCGGTCGCACACCTAGACCGCTAACACCCACTCCAATTGTGTAAATATGAGCAGGGTAATAAACTCCCGGCGAACCGTGCTTGAATTTACCCGTTTGAAGTTCTGTACGTGCATCCCCCTAGAAGGCTCGATTCCGCGCACCCGCGTGTCCTCCTCTACTCAAACTCACATTCCTACATATAACGTAAAAAACTTTAAATTTTATCTTCGAAGACGTCTACTTTACTTTGTCTTACGAGTTTAATGTTCTTGCTCTTGTTTATCGATCAGACGCAGATGTTAGTAGCTGTTTAACTTAAATCTAACTAACTACTGTAGATATGTACTTTAATTTTGAGTCGTAGAATGTGGTAGAAATCCTCGACTGTTTATTTTCCACAGCTACAAACTACCAGAATTACGAGTATAACGTCAAACATCTGCTTGTAAATGATACCATCAAGTAACATGTAGGTACAGTGGCCGTCTGAACAATCTTGGCTGGGAATATTTCTTGTCGCATTGGCATAGATTACACTTGAGTATTAATTAGTAGTAAGACAAGTGGGCGAGGGCGTCGACGTGGTAGCCGCTGTAAGCTATGATGCATGGCGCGGCTCCACCGAGCTCGCTTAATGAAATATTCGCAGCAAGAGTGGAGCAGACAGCGTCATCAATCACAGGTGATGCTCTTCCACTGACCACTTGCTACATGATTTATATACGGAGTTTCCATTTGTCTTTAAGGTTTTTCTATCAAGTTTTGGAAAGGGTTTTAAAACTTTTCGTGGTAATTAAGAATTTAATTATTTAATTTAAGCGATACAACCAATATCTATTTAATTTGTTTTTAATAAATGTTAAGGATTTATGCTAAACACTCCTACTGTGCATATATATTTTTTAATTATTTTTCAAGAAGACTCAAAAGGTGAATTTAAAACATGTCACTTTATTTTTGCAAAATACGAGCCCTTTCTACAATTATGTTCGAATGCAACCACATAATTACAAATGATTCCTCTATCGGATAACTGTCAATAACTCTATCGAGACAAATGTGAATTGCTCACCGCGTCGACTAACATGAAATGCATGGTCACCGATAATTAGGTCTCTGATTGATTGATACGTAACATGTGTGAAGCGTAACACTATAATAGACTAATAACGTGTCACGTAATGCGTACGAATTAAATGTTTCTAATTTTTGTCAATATTTCTCACCAGACATAACTTACTACTATTTTCATGAGTTGTAACGCTGATTTTTTGGCAAGTGATTGTATTTTTGCATAGTGTAATAAAATTAAACATGACTGACTTGGCTGCTCTATATTACCTCAAGTTTGTTCTGAAGTAGCAAAAGGATGTGAAGTGGATCAACGGTGGTACGAAAACGTAGCGAATAACGGGTCACGTCTGTACCATAACTTTGTTGCTAACGTTATTACGTTAGACGTGAAAACAGTAACTGAGCGACGTGCCCGCAATAGCAACAATCAATTGTCTTCTATTTTATTAGACGCAATTGCGCTCTCTTATTTAGTAACACTGATTCTTCCAATACCATTTAAATGTTTGATAAACATTAACACATCCCCAAGCATTAACTGTTTGTGTAGAAACAGAAATCCCGTTACTAAATAAAATAAAAATGTCACGTCATGACTACAAGTACGAGTGGACACTTTTAAGTAGTAAAGTTAGAGTCACAGTCAAACAACGCATTACCAGTTTAATGCAGTCTGCAAAACTACTTTTGGAATATTATAAGTATAACTGCAAAGGTAGAGTAAATAAAATCTTTTATTTAATTATAATGTCATAGGAAGACCAAATACATTTAGAAATAGACCAAATATCAATTATTTTGTAATAAACACAGAGGAAGAGCTAAAACGTAAAGAATATTTTCCGTACGGTAGGAAGCAGTGACGGGTTAGATAAATTGTAAATCTGTGCATCAGACTTACAATATCACGTTCGAGGATTTGAATCCATGCCAGATTGTTTCAATGAGTCTGCGTTTTTAAAGTTATTATTGATAGTTCAATGCAACTTGGCAAGTGTCGATATTTGTACGTGTGGTCGACAATATTAATAATTTGATGTGATTTCAAACATATACTTTATATGATTCACCTCATTTTTGTAAATTAATCAAAATTAATAAAATATCACAAGATCACATCGTCATACCTTTAAAAGAAAAGCTTTTCATTTGCCCTAAATAAAATGATTGTATTATTATGGACATTTTCGATTATTTTAAGTCGACTCAAAAGGATAAGTTTATTGACCGCTAGCATGCAGAATGGGGGACTGATGACTCGGGCATTATTTTGCTATCAGTCAAGATGACAGTAGTATTTTTCGCGGCTCGCGGCCGCCGCCCAGGCGCCGGCTACACGTCGTTTATCATCGACTCCACCGCCTTGTCCAAGCCCTTACTTATTTATGAATGCGAAGCCAGAAAAAGTAACGAGTCATTTATATCGGACTCTGGTGAAATCTTAATCTTGTAATTTAAGGATGAAAACATTTTAATAGTGTTTTATTCATCTATACTAATGTTACAAAGAGAGAAATGTTGTATTTTTGCATGTATTGAAATAACTCGAGAACTACTGGAGTCATTTCAAAAATTCTTTCACCATTGGAAAGCTACATTATCCCCGAGTAAGATATGCTATATTTTTTAACACTACGGGGCGTAAGTCGCGAACGACAGCTAGTTAGTCATATTTATTTTAAAAGCTCATTGTACAGTATTTATACTATACAGATGTATTTACGTTATGCTTAATGCTTAAGCTATTCGGTGACACTCGGCCTTTTACCTATTTTATTTGGTAAGCTAGACTAGACGAAGCTTAAAAGAAAAAATCTTCAAACACACGTTCGTTATTAGAAAATTCGACGTCGTAATTTTCGATACATGTCGTCTGATTTGTATCGTTAGTGCAATTGAGGCGGCGACGCGGGGTGCTTCCGGCCGGCGGCGGTGGTGGCGACGTCAGCACCACGTGATGCAGCCGCCGCCCGCCTCGCGCGTCTCCTCTACCTTTACTGCCGCTGCCGACTGATTGCCTGCCTGCGTGATACGAATTACTAACCGTCTTCTCTACGAACCTCCTTCGTCTGCATTATTCCGTTTTTTTATAGCCTGTCGCATGATTACAAACATTTAAAGATACCTACGACAAGATTACGTTTTAGGTTTTTACAGCTAACGGAATAGCTATCAATTTGCAAATGTACTCTTTTAATTTATAAGGGAAAAGTATTTTAATATTGGACTTTGTGTTTAT
>QDHC01002768.1:1684630-1700484 GCA_013186455.1 Papilio dardanus tibullus | reverse complement strand
GCTCAGAATCATTTGAAGCTGCCTGTAACCTTTTTCTTACTTTATAGACACGTTACGTGATCAGGCTGGGCTCAGTCGCCGGCGCCTGTCTCGTCTCGTCGCCTTTTCAATCAGGGAACACTTTGTACGGGTGACGATTTTAGTTTTTTTTTCTTTCGGTCTTGGTCTTGATAGATTTAGAGAACACATAGCTTAACTGTTACTTTTCACGGTTTTGGGACCCTTGACGGATCACATTATTGGAGATAAAGTGTTCAAAGACATTAGTAGCTACTAACAGTGATGGACTCTCGCAGTGATGGTTCACTCTGATATAGCTGTAAAGTAAGAATTTTATTAAAATAAAAGTTGATGTAAAAATATGTTGTCATGTTCAATTAAAATGTTACTCGTAGTCCTGGCATAACGTGCGTAATTAAGAAATTGTATAATACAGTCATAACGTTAGTAACAGTCTCGTTAATGAAAATATAGTGTCGTGGCAGTTATCCTCCCTCGCAATCGCGAGGCCCTTGCCGTTGTAGCTACGCCCTGGAACGGCGTCATTTACATATTTTAATAAAATAATATCGCAACTGAATCGTAACCGAGAACTTGATTTAAGTTCTTACCGCGATGAATGTAAATTCACCAGAGCCGCCGCCGCAATTCCAGATTTCAATTCTGGAATTAATGGCAGCCATCGCGGCCCGAAGCCCCGGAGCTCGCCTTATATTTGCGTTACTTCCGGAGACGCTCTTAGCAATGGATATGGAATAAATTAGTGGCAGCGGGAGAAGACTGCTCCGGTGCGCCTCACGATAACGCTCTTCTAATAATGGTCCGACTCGCCGCTTCCCTCCCCGCGATAAAGCCCCGTACTTAATACGATCGATTTCTTTATGTTTTTACAATATTCCGTAGGCGGTGCACGGCGTCGCTTGGCCCTGCTAAGCGTGCATTAATATTGTCAATAGTTGGAGTTAGTGGAAGTGAAGTACGTGTTCCGCCTGCCGCTATCTACGGCGAGGCTCGCGCGGTGAATTCGAATGTGCTTCACCCCGCGGCACCTCCCCCCGCCGCGCGCCGCCTGAC
Organism: Papilio dardanus tibullus; assembly: GCA_013186455.1. Taxonomy (NCBI): domain Eukaryota; kingdom Metazoa; phylum Arthropoda; class Insecta; order Lepidoptera; family Papilionidae; genus Papilio; species Papilio dardanus. Next base: position 1,699,410 of record QDHC01002768.1, on the reverse strand, counting down.
CCCGACACAGCCCTCGTAACGCTCCATAAACTCGCGTCTTAATTTTAACTTTATTTCTTACCGCCACTGTTCTAAGAAAATTAAGTGCGAATGTGTTGCTGAAAGATTCGTGAAGGTGTTATTAAATACCTATAAGCATATCAGAGTTTACCTTTTGCTGTTTGTATTTTTAATAGTAAAGACTTAAAGAATATTAATATTGGTAAGAATAATCATAGAAAATATTATATGTATTGTGAATTTTATTTTTCATAGATATACGAGATATATTTTTGCAACTTTATAATATTAAGCACCAAAGCTTACTTAACCTTAAACCATGTCAATACAATAATAATTATTCATATTCTCTCTATACTCGTTATTCAGAAATGATATAGTAATTATAGGAAAGTGAAAAAATAATTGATGGCAATTTCACCGGCTTCGCATCTGGCCATGGCACAGCGAGTTTAGATCGGGGGCACGTCGGAGCGCGCGGAATTTTCTCAAAGGTTGAAGTTTTCTCGGGCGCATGCAATTTGGAAGTTGTAGGAGAGGCCGCCGCCGCCCCCCCTGCCCCCTCTCCCGCCGCTGCCGCCGCACAATAGCGATTATTGGGGCAATCGGAGCCGCCGCCCGCCTCGGCCCGGGACGAGCCCCGCGATGCAAATAAAATTCGTAGGAGGCCGCGGCCGGACAGCGCTGCCCCTCGTTATTATTCGTCTCTCGCGGAATTGCTTTTATGTCCTTAATGGAAAAGTGAGATATTTACTTCGGGGTTTGTAAAAAGACTTCCCTTTCGCTTTTTCCTTGTTCCACCTCCTGGCCTCGGCACGAAATTACGCGATTTCGATTCCGCTGTTTGATTTAATGTTTACAATGCCAATACTTTCGTATTTTATTTTTTTTACCACTTTCATTAGTATTCTTAAAAAAATGTCCCTATTAAAATATTTAAACCGCATCAATGTATCATTTTAAAAGTTTTACTTTTGGGTTATGTATTTTTGTATGGTATTCGTAATCTTTAAATCTTTAAAACTACGCAACGGATTTTGATGCGGTTTTTTCAATAGATAGAGTTATTCATAAGGAAGGTTTTCATGTATAATACATTCACAATATAGTAGAGTAACACTGATAATTTAGAGGTTTTATAATGTAAATATGATGTCGTAAATTAACACATTTTTAGCGCTTACATTGCAAACGCTGCCTGAACCCTACAAGTTAGATCAAAATAATGTACTACAGTATTGTACAACTTAAAAAGGTCTACAATAAAGTCGGCGATGGTATATGTCTATCAGTTAGGGATAACCCACAAAAACCATTTTTTACTTTTACGAATACCGATTTGCACACGTGCGAAGCCGGGGCGGGTCGCTAGCCAAAGATAAATAAGAATTTCTTTAATGTAAACATATATTAACACCGATACACACGAGTAACACGTGTATCAATCACCACCTATTCACACAGGCGCTTTTTAAACGCACCCTCAAAAAGCGTTGAGATATAACAAATGCATTTCCATGTATCTGTTCACACACACGCTTTTAAATTTTTATCGCACAGCGCTGTGTGAACGAATCAAGAGTCATTTTACAGCGTTCGTATGAGCGAATGCGTTAAAAAACTGCCAACGCCGACGTTAAAACGTCCATATAAATGCAGGCTTATACTTCTTATGTGTACGTTGTAAAAACTAGGCAAGTATCGCAGTATCGTCATCCATTGACTCGGCGACATTTTTATGATCGTCGGTTCATCTATCCTCGCAGTCAGTTCATTGCGCAACACATTTGTACCTCTGTTATTGCACACAGAAAATTTATTTGTAGGTTCGAGATTGCATAACATTTTTTCTCATGGAAAATATCGAACCTTGTTGATAACATACATAAATTCCACTTCCATCCCTGTTTTTACTCCTAATACTTTACGAAACATCTTATGTCAATTTAGTAGATCCGCTGCTCTTTTGCCCCCTTCTCCTATAAAAAAAACGTTTATCTGAGTTTCTATAGGTGAAATACAAAAACATTATTGCGTTCCTAAATTTTAAAATAAAAGAAATTAATAATATAAATAATATTCAGCAGGGTTTTTGTCAATGATTTCTTATTCGTTCTTAACGAATTCACTCCATCCAACAGTCCATTCACTGCCATCCACAGTACCTATGTATAAACGTATTGTCCAATGTCGCTTATATCCTACTTTTTGATCACAATTAAATGTCAATTCTTGTTTAATAAGTAACAAAAACAAAGAGTTTTCTTATGCTGTATAATAGTTAGTTTTTTCATTAGTAACCTCTTCGATGCCCTTTTCCCGCACGCCACTAACTTTAGTCTTTTAAATCCCAGGTCGCGCGCCGGCAAGGAGGCCGGCCTCGCCTCTCCCTGAGAATTTCTAATGAGCAACCCCTTGTGTACACCCTACATACTTTTTTGTGAGTTCATTAGATAAACCCTCTCTTTTTGTTCTTTTGACTTTTAAAACTCTTGTTAAATAATTATTCATCTTGTTTTTGTTCACAAAATTAGATTGTACAAGATACCTCCGTACAATAGGGATAAGGAACGAAATATTTACAGATAAATTAAAACATAAATAATGTAATAACTGTTACGTGCATTTGCATTAAATGTTGCTTACATTTTACCTTGACACTTAAGGGAAACTTAATCTCTCTAGACCAAAAAAGTATCTTTAATTCATAAATGAATGTAAATAAAAGACAACGATTTTGCCAGTTGGTGCGAACCGCCTCTTTAATTATGAAAATGTATGCGAAGCGCATGAAAGTTTGTGCAATTATGGTACAGCCGCCCCGCGCCCCGCGCCCCGCGCCCTGCGCCGTACAGCGGCCGGCCACGTCCTTAACTGGCGAGCGGCGGCGGCGGCGTCTACTGCGCTATTCAATTACCCACCTACAACGCTTTGGGAGAAATTTTCAAGATGGCCCTGTTAGACTTTCACATAAAACCCTACTACCGTACGATACTCAGCTAATATTAAATTTGTTTAAAGATAACGTTTTAACTTTATTCGTAACGTTACTACATTGTCGCATTGGGTAAATTGAGGATATTTGAAATAAGGGAAACTAAAAAGAAAAATCGTGTTCATGAAAATATCATTAGAACAACAAAAGGAGCTACTTTGGTGGAAGCGCCAAAGAAATATCGAGGTCAATTAGGTTGCAATAAAATTTTTAGTGCCGAACAAATTGTCGATTTGTAGTCGCTGACAGATGATCGCGAGTCTGGCGCCGGCAAATGAGCACACGATAAAATTATCGTTAGCGGTAACGACATGAATAAATGCAATAGGGTGGTCCGAGGTGCGAGCGGCGCGCGCTCAGAGCCAGCACCCGGCTCCCGCAGCCTCTCGTTAGGAGTGTTGTACCGCACGCCAGTCGTACCGGCTCTCGCAATTCACATGTGAGCTCCATGTTAATTTACTTTACATGGAAACTTCCTCGCCGCAATACCTACACATTTTACTATTCGTTTATTCACAAGCTCGCCGAACACAGAATACGAGCAGTTCATCGGAAATTAACACTCTGTTTGTGTTATTACAAGCGGCTGTTATGCACATAGCTTTGGTTCGACTACAGCGTTAATGCTATGCAAATCCTAGTCGCTAGTGCCAAATACGTATATCAATTATTGAGCTACGGTACGCCCAACTCGGTCTAAAGTCTGCATTGTATAGGAATTGTTGTTGCCACCCGGTCATTCAACCCGTATTTACCTGTAACATCTTTCATGCAATAGGGTAGTTCGTGCTTTTGTGGAAATTAATTTATTGATTTAGGTCTTGTACAGTAGGTAGTTAGGTGTAGGTGCTAAACTATGACTATACCAGGTAAAAGATACGACATTATTGGTTTCAAATAATTTTAGTCATTACATAATTGTAATGACTAAAATGCTATCACATTTTCGATGCCAATGTTAGTAACAATGGGATAGAATATGTGATGTATAAATCGTGCGTGTCGTAATCAACAGTTAAAAATGATACTGTTCGCATTGTATTAATGCGATAAAGTGAACATTGCAAAACATTTGCGGTTCAGCCATTAGATGCGAAATGTGCGTAATGAGCTTCCAGTATGCAGCTGCAATATGCTCGATAAACTAGCACGTAATTATTACTCTTCATCCGTGTAAACCAGGACCATGTTAACCGAGCAATAAATATCAGCTAACCAACACCTAAATTATTGCACACATGAGAGTTTCCAGCAGAACTGTTATATCACATTTATTTTACAACATTTACCGACGCACGGAGCTTTTGGAACTTTGCTACTTTATGCGTTTGAACATTATCATATCAACTTTATGTCCTAAATGCAAAAGTATTTTAAAACTTGCAACGTGCATTGTAAGGTGATGTATGCGAACATTTTTGAACAAAAGAGGTAATATAGTATCCCACTCGCCCAAACTACTGTTTGCTTTGATTTATACGCGAGGGCCGACTGGCGGGCGGTTGAAAATTTTAAACGTCACGCATTTATGATGAATACCCGCAATTTTCTCGCGAGAGCAGGATCTGTGTGACTTTGTGACGTATCTGCGGTTTATTTTACGGCAGATACGCTGAATGTAGATGAAATTGTGATCGAGCTGGTAAATATTTTTTGGTACACGCAACAAAGGTAACGATTTAATTCAAACTACCATGTTAGCTATTAGTTGCCTAAATATTATCCCGTTGTACAATCGGTTGTCTGATTTTGTGTTTTGTTATATTGAATGACTTTACTGACGTAAAATATAGTAGGTACGTATTTCTTGTTGATAAAGTGCGGTGGTTTTCACCCACGATGTTAGGCAATGATGTGATGTAAGCTCTGCACTCGCTTGTCGTAAAGACACAATTTTAAGTCGACGGCGCTGGCGTCAGGTGACGGCCCCTCCCCTTGCTCTCCGCTTTCTCCCTCCCTGAACCGCTCTTAATCGCATCGTCATCGCGAACAGACTAGGCTCGTGTCGTGCCTCCGTTTGCCTGTCATAAATCAGTCGACACTCTGTGATTGATGATACATAGTAGGTACATACTTCAAAAACTATGCAGATTGTACCACATGAAACAATAGATGCCCAAAACAAAGCAGTTTTACCGTAGAAAATGTGATGAGAACTATATAAAACAAGAATAACTTAACAGATCAAAAGAAAAAAAGTACTTGTTTAGGTGTAAAATTGTGATAAAAATTGGAACGAAGAAGAAAAAAGTTTTATTAAAAGTTACTGTAACTTAGACAAGGCAAAGTCCGCCGAAACGACAGGGCCTATCTGGCGCCTCGCGGACGACCGTTATTTTTATTATTTTCGGAGCAGGCTTTATTATTTTTGTAGTACTAGTGCTGTTTTTATTGTTGCAAATAGCTACTCCTGAATTGTCCAATCATTAATTATTTTGATATATGCCTTCTTTGTGGTATAAATACTAATAATAGGTTACTAATAAGTAACCACATATTGGAAGAGATAAGTATGTTGCATATTGTGTACAATACGCGTGGAAGTCGTTTCTCTATTAATTGCAGTAGTTTGTTGTAACCAGGCAAGGGTCAGCCTACAATCGGACCTCGGTCTGCGTATTGAAAATGCACACCCGCTCGTTAAGTGCGGCCGGCGGCGGCTGCGGTCCGGCGCGTGACGTCACGTCCGCCGCCCGCCGCCCGCCGCCCTCATTAGCATACATTATATTCGCCATTACGCCCATCGCCGTTTGTGGCTTTTTGCGATATTTTTGATGATACAGTCGTGCAGGGGCGGTATTATGTCCTACATGAAGTCATTTGTCGCATACGACGAGACTTATGTGCCGAGCGTTTAATTAGGTTGATTCTGCGACGTGTGCTCGGAGATAATAATAGGTGCGTGCACCATCAATTTGGATTCTGTGCGAAATGAAAGCGGCGGGGCTGGATGCTGGAGCTCAGTGCCCCCGCAGCGCGGCGCGCCGCTCTGATTTACGCGCCACCCGCTCCTAGGGACTATTTCCAGGCGAACTCTACGGAAATTGTCCAATTTAAAAGTACACACATGTATAAAACTCTTTTGTACATTATCATAAATGTAATCAAAGTTATGTGATATATTGAAATCTATTAACAGATAAAAAAATGTCAATAAGTAACGACACACAAACAAAATGTAAACACATACATACGATTAATATACATAATGCATTTGCGATTCCCGATTATGCTTAGCATATGAAAAATGTTATGAATCATTTAAATATTTTTTTGTTTGTTTTACATATCGCTATTTACAAAATAAGATTTTAATTTTGTGTAAAAATGAAGAGGCACTCGTTCGCTTCATTTATCATACCAGTTGATTTGCAGCGAGTGTTACTCACTACTGCAACCATATCTCTTTCAATAACCCCAACATGTTCAGTAGTGCTTCTTTTTTATTCGAAATAGGCCAACGCTTGACCGCACTTCTATCTCTCACCTCGTAAGTAATTATGAGGTTACGTATGTGAATCGCAAAAGGCATTTCAATTAACCATTAAAAACTAGTGCATCATTCGGTGCAAATGCGTTAACGTCGAGAGCTGATGTGTGAATAATTTATATAGCGTTGTCATATCGTGGACAGGTTTGAAACAACAGTTAATTTTTAATAAGCTGTCGTAATTGCATAAACCGGCGTCGCGACACGTAAATCACTGGGCAGCCAGCGCCGCACGGCCGCCCGCGCCGCACCGCGCCGCGCGCCGGTCACCCGGCGAAGCTAATATTTGCATATCGCGATTGATGCGAACCAATCAATACTGCAAATAATGAAATTGTCATATAAAATCTACAAATACAATTGCACATAACTGAATATAAGAACAATAATTGATGCTTTATTGTATACTTTAAATTTATTGGTCGCTGTATTTTTTGAATAATTTATTATGACATTTTATAGCATGGCTGCTGTTTGGGATTTCAATTAATTAATCCTTTGGGTAAATTACTGCCATAGTATAAATATTTACAGTTCCATCGTTAATGATTTTAAAATATAATTTTACTTTGTTTTCTTATTTAAAAAAAAATAAATAGTTTTTCTTTGCTTGTTTTAATATAAATGTCATAACAAAACATACCACCGCAACGGTGTCAACTCGTATAACTATAAAATCCCATACATTTTTCGTAATATAACGAAATATTTTATTTTTGTCAATTTTGTATACGAATTTCGATTCGGTTAGATTTGAGTGAAATGCTATCACATCGGTGAAGCATTGCTAATAGTTGTGCAGTCGTAATGATGTACAATTGAAGTCGCTCGGCATCAGCCAAGTGAACAGCAATCACGTATTTCTTATACACTACGTAACTGTACTGATCCATTTCCGCACAATTTGATCTACGCGACGAGCTTTCAATCGCCAGCTTCAATTGTTACTGCATCTACGAACATTTTTCCAGTATTTGTAGTTTTGTATACAATTATTGTTAGAGCACCGGCGGACATCATTACTTCTTATTAATGAATCCCTGAAAGTGATATTTTAACATTGAAGTCATCAGATGTTTTCTTTATCTAAGTGTTTGTTCCATCACTTTTGAAATTATAACAAAGCATATTTTACTGACTGTAAGAAGAATAATGACTACTACAATAAAAATCTGTAAAGTTCATAAAGGTTGATAACAACTTTATTTAACCTTCATCGAAATAGTCGCAGAATTTTTCTGCTTCTTTTATATTTCTCGCTCAATAAACGCTGCTGTTTCACCGACCCTGTTTTTACCGAGGAAACAAGCGTAAGCGGCGCACCTATAAAGTACATAAACAGGTGTTCGAAAGTGCAAACTGGTGTACGTTAGTAACTACGGACTCGTTAGGCTACAACCTACTCCCGTAATAGGTACTCCGAGTACACACACGAGCACTAACCTCGGTTACAACTGAAAAAGGAAAGCCGGAACTCACATAATAAGCGAGTTCTTTAAGCTTTCTGTTGTAAAAACTTCCATTAAAAGATTTCAAAGAGGTCGTAACATGATTCAGGTCGCATTATTTTGCATTCTGAATTATTAACAAACATATAATAGGTACTTACTACTTACTTAGGTGACGCGATAATCCGAAGTGGGCCTTGCCTTTTAAAAAAAACATAATCAATGATTCTAATGAATAATAAATAATTCTAATAATGATGACGGTCTAACGAAGCCTTAGGGTGAGTGAAAAGACATAGCGATTATTCTTATCCATTTCACTCGTACCATGAGTGAGTAAATTGTAGTTGCCTTTGTCTATCGGATTACCGTAGTAGTCTACGGCTACAAGCTACGAGCTGTCTACAAGCGCTACGTAGCCAAAGCATCACATCTACACATTACAAGCCCGTCTCTGAAAGGGCACATTTTCTTTTTTTTAATGCAATTTAATTAAAGGCCTACAGATGTGCTTTAATTGTGTATTTACTTTGATTAAGACTATCTTTTATACATTTTTAGGATTTAATTCAACGGCAATATTTGTCTCGTTTATATGTGACTCAGATATTGGTATCAACAGACATTCTTTGCTTTATTCGTTGGAATCGCGACTGTAATTTTCCAATATCTCTCACACTGTCTGCTTCGATTTGTTAGAAACAATTTCATTTGGCTCATGGTCCTTACAGATCGTATGTAACAATGAGTTTAATCCTATTAAAACGAACACACATTGTGCCAGAAGTGTAGCGCGGTAGCTTCGGTCTGTCGCCGATCGCATCGACTCCAGACCAAAGCTCGCCGCGCGCTCTAGCCGGAACCGGACCTTAAACAGAATTAAACATGGTTTAATTTCCCTGCCGAAGCCTCGCTGAAAAAGCTCCGCCTAGTTGAAACAGAGAGGAAATAAAATAGCACGGGAAGCGATGCGGGCGTCGGACGAAGCGATTATGCAGTCGAGAATAATGGGCGCCGGTCCACATGCACGTTTTTGTTTGTGGTCTGTGACGCGATTTATACGCGAATTTCTACCAGCGCTGAAGTGAGCACTATTCACAATAATTGCTTTGAACAAAATTCCCCCACACGTATCTTTTGTCCCGATCTACATTCCGTATTTTACACCATAGACAAAAACGCACGTGCCGAAATATGACGCGCCCGCACTCGCGCTCCGAACCAATATCCCGTAGCGTCGCGTCTCCTCTCGTCTCGTCTTCGCATTGTTTAATCTCTTGTTTGTTTCGTTACTGTACACGGTGTGGGGTAATATATTACCGCCTACTCCTATTAATTGCCTCTCAAAGCTTCCTGAAATATAATAACATTAATTAAAGCTCTTTTATGATTAGGAAGCAATGGTAAACAGAATTCATCACTAATTACTCTCTCTGATGGGTAATATTATCTCTTATAAATATTGGTCTATCAATAGGTTTCAATTAATTAACAAATTAACAAATAAAGGAAAATGAAAAAATATTTTGTTGTTTAAATTATAATAATTATTGCGGGCATGCTTTTATATTTTGTAGACATTCGCAGTTAATTATTACACTGTCTAAACTTTACAGAATTCTAATTTGTCCTAACTTTCGCCATTAACATTCTAATTAACACTTTTCGTAAAATGAAACGTTACTCGTATTACGAGAATCTATCATTTGCAACAATACGAGTACAACTTAAGCGCCTAAATACTTGTAAGCTTGATGTAAATACTTCTTTACTATCTTTCAAAATCTTAAAATATGCTTGTTTAATCTACGGTGTAAAAAATAATTCTTTTTGTTTTGTGATTTCCTTGATATCAATAGGCCGCATCGATTTAATCCTCTCGGCAGTCTATAAGCGTAACTTTTAAGAACCTTATCAGTCCGGGGCAGACCGCCCTTCACCTTGCCTCCCCTTGCTCACGCGCCTACATCAACCCTTATTACACAGTTGCAGGACTCAGCACCCTTCGTTGTTCAGTTTATATTCAATTTTCTTTTTAAATTTTAAACAAATTAAATAAGACGACAATTTTTAATTGCTTTGAACTTATTTATATTTGAAAGACCGCTACATTTTGGTGGGCATTATTTTTGACAGCTCTCTCTACCTTGCAAGTAATGAAGCTCTAGAAAATCGCTAACATTTCTGATAATCGAACATGTTTGTGCCATGCGGTGGAGAGCGTCAAGAGTAAATATTTAAATGTAGTTTAAAAGATATATAAAATCTCTGCAATACTGAGTTTCGTTATTCATTTTAATATTTTTTTAATCGACGTTTTCTTGTTTTAATCCACAATTTTTCCACTACGTCTATATTCGTGTTATTCCACAAACCTCAAACATTAAACTGATATGAATTATAAAAAGTTTTTAACTTTGTGGCGTTTCGTTTTTTACGATCAGGTATAAAAGAACATAAGATTTCTTTTGTTCTTTACTTACTAAAATGCTGAAAAATGTGGACAGTCTTTATCAGATTTTACGCGTCTACACCAAAAATATAAGTTTTCATTCTAGGTCCCTACCTACAAAAAGTAAAACATTATATTTATCTATTCTTTCATGGCTCATCTTACTTTAAACAAAGATTTACGAATAACAACCATATTACGTTATGTTGCGAGAACGCAAATATGGCCTTTACAAAACTAACATAATTTTATCTTAAACAAGAGTTTTTTGCTTATAACTTATCTATGGAACTCACCATTTTGTGTCAGTGTCGCACGACCATAATGTAAAGAGATTTGTCCAACAGCCAATGCAACGATTGCTTTATGACATCGGTAAAAGAGTTCACTGCCGTTAAATCTGCCATAAACAATAAAATTTGCATTTATTGGTCGTCGTCAGTGTCGTAAATTCACAGCGCGCGGTTCGCCAACGACAATTTGAGTGAATGTCTGATGCCATTACAGCAGAAGTGGTGCAGCGAACGGTGACGTTTGGTGACTATGCCGATGTGCATTCATTGAAATCACCAGTCGATTAGAGTCAGTGAGTGCGCTGACTGAGTCGCGCTTTAGTGTCGGTGCCCTGCGCGTCAATTATCGTCATTTGTCGAGGCATACCCTAGCCCCTAGACACCTCCCTCTGATCTCCCTATGCGTCCTCTGTCGTAGCACCTGCAACATCCGCAGGCATCCGCTAGCCGGCTACACTACATTTGTTTTACGACATCTGATCTTGTATCCTTATTCCAAAACCAAAAAAAAAAACTAGAAAGTCCGTATATTATAGTTGTAAAAATTAGTAGAACGTCTGTGGTTTCAAAAAACTTGTAGAAGTCGTTGGCATCATAAATTAAAGCACATTTAGACCGAGCTTTTTGCAGTCGAATACTCGGTGCTAGTGATAAGTTTGGCTAAACTTTAATGCAAAGTGGATAATTTATACGGCTCCATAGGGACAAACATGTCATAATTTAAAACAAACGCTACGTAAGCGAAACTAGTGCAAAAGGTTCCTCAAAATAAATACCCTAAAGTTTCAATTCAATGTTACAGAGTTAACGCTTGAAATTCATACAGTGAATGTAAGGTCGTTTTGCACAAAGTTGGATGTCGCATAACGACATAAAACTTTATAGGACCATCGCTTCGATAACTCAGGGGCGGCGGCTGTTCATAATGCTTTAATTTTAACACCACGACGACGGCGCCAAAAAATATTTACTTATATCCAATATTTTAGTAATATTTTAAAAGTGAAAAAAACACAGTGTTTGATCTATTTTGTATTTCCTTAAGCAAGTAACTCTGATGCAAACCAGACCAATAAAGTTCTCCCGAGTCGAACTACGCTACTTGCAAATATTCGTAAAAAGCAACGTTTCTCGAGGGAGGATAATGTAATGAAGTTCAGAGGGTCTCGCGTTCGGCAGAGAGTGGAGTGGCGAAGGCGATGGCGCTAAGATACAATAGAGAAGATGGCGCGCCGACGGAACCGGATAGCGCCTATTGCCGGCTCGGCGCGGCGTCGCAGCCGATAAGCGCCGCGGCGACCGCACACCGCCCACCGAGCCCGCCCGAGATTTATGTACGACGTGTCTCCTTTTTAATGAGACTGTAAGAAGATATCTCCTAGAACACTACAATAAATTTCCTCAGTGTGACTGCAAAAACGGTTCCGCGTCGATATCTACAAACAAACGCAGCGCCGTCCCGTTAATTTGGGCGAGCCGAGCTCGAACCGCGTATACGTATAAGTTGTGCTTATCTCTGCCAATAGCAGTCTATCTGCTCGATATGCCAGTCTTATTTATAGTCGTGTTTTCCTTTACGCGCTCCTTCCAATTTGTGGAGAGTGAAAGGGATTGTTATGAGCCCGCCATTCTTCATTGCAATAAACATGTTTATCCAAAATAACATTAGCATTGCCTTTGCATCTCCTACATTCATGCGACCTACATTTTATAACGTTTCCTTTCATCTTTGAACTTTGTATGCCCAAATTTTGTATATTTTAACCCAATTCATAAACAGAAACTGTATTACATTTTGTGTAGTTGATGCATTTACATGTTGGTAGAAACATTTTATAAACTTGGATCAAAATTCATAAAATGTGTTTTAAAATTTTAAACAAATATTATATTTGTACACTGTATCCATACCAAAGAGATGCAGAAACCCGAATTAAACAATTCCTCGCATCGTAGTTATTAAACTCAAGTGTCGTTTATAAAATTATAATTCTAAGCCAAAGTTTTTTTTCTGTTCATGTCGTTTCATTACCCAGTTTTAAGGTTCAAATCATGTGTTTTGTGCAAGAAACGACTACTTTAAAAATAAGTGTTTGCAAATAATAGGTAAAATATTGTAAGTATTTCTTATACACGTAAAACAACAATAACAAGTTAAAAGATATTGTAATGTAATTATATCGGATAATCAATAATTAAGTAAATGAGCGTTGCAATGGGGTCAGCGTGGACGGATAAAAAACAAGGCATTTGGGCGCGTGCCCCTCGTTACGGTGACTCTGGCCGGCGGCGGCGGCGCGGCGGGCGGCGAGGAGCGGCGGCGGCGAGCGTGCTCGTTCAGTGTAAGTAGTGCGTTCATCCTGCTAAATTTATTGCCGCTTTTATATCAGCCGTTACAGAGAGGTCCCCTTTCGTCCGTATCAGACCGCGCGGAGCCCAGCTTAGTGAAGTCGCAATTACGTTTTACCGGCTTTGAGTCTAACGGAGGCGACTTTTGCCGTCCATCGAAACGTAATGGAATTAGCGTTCCAGCGTTCTTTTAATTTGTGTCCTATCCTTGTTCTAAACGAATCTCCACCCGATGTCATTCGACCTTTCTGTAAAAGACGAACGGCTCTTTTTTCTATTTAACTCGACGCTTTCCACTTTCTTTTCGCTTTGTCGCAATCCGATTGCCATTTTCAAAATTAAATACAAAATTCACACCGATCTTTCATTTAAACTTGCCGCGGTACAACATAAAAAATGAATTAATTAATCAATTCTAGTAACTATCAGGAGAAAATTTAAAATTGTAATTAACTTTTCGTTTTCCAGGTAATGTTAAAATCTAATTTTACTATCATTAGAGATCTGGTGAATTGTTCATCATAACATCATTCTTAATTTTTATCAACTCTGACATCAGAGATTAAAAAAATATTAGGTAAATTAATGTTGTCAAAGCTCGCATACACTGGCTAGTTTGTTGCGTAAAAGGCAAATTGCAGGGAATGCGATGCATTAAAAATAAGGTGTGCGACACCTGTGCAGCGCCGGCTCATCTAACATGCATGCCCTCGCGCGCCGCCGCCGCCCGCCTGCAACCTGCACACGGGGATTTATGACAATTTCTCTGCCCCAACTATTACTTATGATGCATGCCTCTTACATTCCATCTCGCTGGTGCCAACGTCTTCAAATCATCGACTTTTTATTATGTGTTATTTTCTCCAACTCATTACCTAGAACAAAATACATTTTTGTAAGATCATATTATTGGTGTTTGTTCGGATATGATTGTAATAAATAATGTTCAGATACTTTTTAAAATTACATGGTGGCAAAAGAGCATGCGGCACTTCCTATTACAGTATAAGTAGTACAATGAAAACTTGACCATTTACATGGTCTTGCACACTGATTTATAAAATTTCGTTGACCAAAAAGCAAAACGAAATATAAATTATCGATATACTATTTTTTCTTAGGAAACATATGAGGAATACGGCGCAAGTCAACATATATGCATAAAGGATTTGTCCTGTACCTACATAGTGGTTAGATCGAGGCAAATAATTTACGATCGCTCCTCCGGTGCATGAATATTCGACGGTTACCTCGCAAAACATTTTTCATTTCGAGACGCACGCCGCGGCCTCGACGACGGATATTACTCTTAAAACTTCAACATCGATATATTGTTACCTCGTCTCAATTTTAATACCGACGTATCTTTTGTTAGCGAAGGGCACGCGCCGCTATCCTGTATCGTCCAAATTCGTTTTAAGAGCGGCCATTTTTTTCAGTTTTTTTTCGACAGTAGCCTTTTTTCACAATTCCCTAAGTGATGAGATCCGGCCGAACCCCGGCCGTCATAATGTTTGTAATACCATTTTACGACCAGCTTAGGAACGTAACTTATACATATTTTGAATAACTTTACGCCCTGCTTAGAAAAGAATTACTACCGCCCTCTCGCTGCGATAACCTTACTTGACTATAAATTTGCAATGCGCTGATTTTCATGTATATTTATTTAATTTTATTGTGCGGTGTAATAGGAACTAAATGTAAAATCGCTTTATAACCTGTAAATATCAATTCTACCCCATAACTTTAA
>QDHC01002768.1:1640868-1653663 GCA_013186455.1 Papilio dardanus tibullus | reverse complement strand
TTCTATCAATAGACTACCGTTAGTTAAGGGAAAACATCTCAATAAGCAGAGGTGTAATATCTGTCTGATTTCGAGCGCATGTCGTGTTAATTGTAATAAATGTTGGGCAGACGATGTGCCCGATCTGCCTGGACCGGCTGAAGAACATGATCTTCCTGTGCGGGCACGGCATGTGCCAGATGTGCGGCGACCGCATCGCCGTCTGCCCAATCTGCCGCAAGCACGTCGAGAAGCGCATCCTGCTCTACTAGCACTCCCTCACCAACCACTGCAAGTTAACTTGACAAATAGAAATTATACGATATACAATCAAAACTGGTTACTTCTACCAAAAACAACTTAAAACGTTGTAATGGCAAAGTTTCAAACGATTTATTTATTAAAATGATGCATGCAACCAGATTTGATTCTATACACATGAATTCTTATAAGAAGTGTATTGTAAGCATTTATTATGTGTAATCTTCTTGCTTTAACATTACCACTGTTTATATTTATCGCAATCGTCCGTTAATTTGAATGTTTTCGTTCATCTATTTCTAGTGACTCATTAGTTTAACTGGAATTATCATTCATTTAGCAACTAATATAAAATAAATAAATAAAAATCCTTGTGTGAAGTCGACCTACCGTCACTGGGTCAGCGTGATTGACTACGGCCCAGTCGCCCCTTAGGGTAGGCTCCGAGCTCCTCGGTGGGGACGTATAGAGAACTGGTAATGATGATGATAAAATCCTTAAAACATGCAAGTTATGTTATTTCTCTAACATCTAGGATGTACACGTGAAGCGTCGGTTGGTACTGGACTGATATATTAAACAATTAAGCTGACATTACATTACAATTAGTAAGCCAGCTACCCACATTATAACCATACACTACAATTTCATACATAAATTTATAACACATTACTAAATTACATAAAGATTCTCAATTTCAGCAAAGCTATTATTTTAGCTCATTAAAAAAACAGTATGTAAAACGCACATCTATTTCAAACGACTACCGAGCAAAAATTCTTGTGATGAACATACTATTAAAATTATATGAAGTAAGGTCTTAAAGAAGTAAATAATTTCCCGACTAACTGTAACTGAACTCTACGGTAGCAGATAAAAACTGCCATCTTTATCATGTAACTATTAATTTTATTGCATCTTTTTAAACGATTTCATCTTAAACCATCGCAACTGTACTTAGTTGCTTATTAAATTTCAATGGAAAATTATTAAGTCTATACTAATATTATAAAGAGAGATACTTTGTATTTTTTAAATTTTTGTATACATTGAAATAACTCAAGAACTACTTGGCCGATTTCAAAAATTCTTGGACCATTAGAAAGCTACATTATCCCCGAGCCACATAGGCTATATTTTTTAATTCCACGCGGACGAAGTCGCGAGCAACAGCTAGTATTACATAAATACAAAGTTAATGGAAAGGGAATGGCTTTTAACTTTTTTTAACCCATTTCTTATTGCCTAACGTAATAAATTATGTTATTTTATATACAAATTAGAATTCATAAGGTTGATGTGTGTTCGTATCTCCGAAATATTCAGAAATTTCAATAGTCTCACATTTTTATTAACAATCGACAATATAATAGAATATTAAATATCATAATTAAACCGAAATTAAAAATAGTTCGACAATAGTTTTCTAAAATTGGAAAAAGGGGGCACGTTATACTCGTAAAACTTATATGAATATCTCGGCGGTGCGAATGTTCAAACACAATACTTGTAGATAACAAATGTTATCTCGTGATCAGTATACTCAATACAATATTTATTATATCTATGCATTTGTTTTTATAATAGAAATGTTTTTCATTGAAAAGTGTTTGATTTTTTCCCTAATGATTTTATAGGCGAGAAAACGTCGAAATAGAATAAGTATTTGTAATGTTAATGTTTAATTTTATGTTTACTCGTTAATTCACTTTATTTAAATGCTTCAATATTCAAAATAAAAGTTTTTATTGAATAAAATATTTTATTTATTGACTCGTAACAAAATCGTCTAATTTAATGGAAACATAAAAAGCACTTCGCAAACGTCATATAAAATAAAATAATAAATCAATTAGTGTATGGGGATATAAGCGAGCCGTGCTCAACGTCTTCCTTGAGGCGCAGCTTGTGGCTGTCTGCGGGGTCGCGCGCGCGGCTCGCCTCGGCGAAGGCGGGCGTGCGCTCGCGCAGCATGTCGCTCGTCAGCTCGTTGACCCTGAAGGCGAGGTGCATGTCACACGCCAGCTCGCTCTCCTCGCAGCGCCGGCAGTCCTTGAAGTACTGCGCCGACATCCCGCGCAGCTCCGGCGACGTCGCGCAGTACAGGATCGTGCTCGCCGCTTGACGCTGCACACGATACCCATTACTATTACCTTACATTTTGAGTATCCGAGCATACGTCGCGGACCAGCCTTCCAGTTAACACCAAAATAAAGCGGGTTAAACTGTTTATTCCTGATAGGATACGATATAAAAGTAGTGATAATCGCAATTATTACTAAAGTCATTGAAACTAAAGTAGTGGAAAAAATATAGTTTTAACTTACGACGGTTTTTGAGAATGGCAACATTGTGGTGTAAAGAGCTTCATAAACCCACCAGTTGCGACATAACCGAGTCTTAATAAATGAGCCGGGATGCGCACAAAAAACAGCTTTTTCCGTATTTAACCAACGATAACCCAAATAGTGCATCGCCAAGATGCAACATAACTTCGAAACGTTGTACGCTCTGATAGAAGTATACTCTTCCTTTGGAATAGAAAGATGCTCCAAACATGGCGCCAAAATCTTTGACGAGTTCCAATTTATATTTCTGTAATTTTTAAAATATCAAGTGAATTATTGCGATATCTTAAATCTACAAGTACATAATAATGAAAAAAAACCTGTGGGATTCTGCAGACGTAAAGACTATGCGAGCGTCTGGAGCAAGAATCTTTTCAATGTTCATCAGTAAGTAATATTGACTGAGATAGTTCACTTGGAAAGCAGTTTCGAAACCGTCTTCCGTAAGGGTCCATGGAATCCCAAATACAGCAGCATTTAAAATGACGATATCAATCTTACTGAGAAAAAATTTCAATGGTAAACTTTTTGAAAACTTTTCCACTATACATATGAAATAATAATAAAGTATCAATTTACTTGTGTTCTTTCTGAAGATTGTCAGATAAGTTTTTAACAGATGTAAGTGAAGTGAGATTGACTTCGTGTATACTTATTTGATTTGCTGTTTCGCAAGGCACATTTTTAACGGCAATGTTTGCAGCATAGGTGTTTCGACATGCCATCAAAACTTTACAGCCGCGTGAAAGCAAACATTTAGTTACTTCTAAACCGATCCCGCTGTTTGCGCCAGTTATTAGACAAGTTTTATCAGACAAATTAATATCTCTCGTTACCTAAAACGTAGTAAATATCTTTACAAGGATGCACAATATCAGTCAATAAACAAATTAATCAATGTTAAAGTTACTAGCTATACTGTTATAGCTTTGCATCGTATTCATTTAAATAATATGTCTACTTCTTGACCGTAATCTACCTCGTCAGCAGTTGGTCCATGTAATCTTACGAACTCTACATTTCTCTGAACAAATCTCAAGGCATTTTCCAGAACATCATTTCTCCATATTGGTACTTTGGAGATTTGTCTTGTATGTACCCGACTTATTATAGTAACCTTTCTGTAAGGCAAAGTAGTTATTTCCGAATCTTGATTATTGGAATAACGTCAAGATAGTAGTTTTTTAAATTAGCCTAACGGAAGCAAATCATTTCAGCACTTTCACACAAAGCAATTACTTAATTTGATGCACCACAATGTTTGGCGCCACTTGCTGAGAATTATAAATAAATATATTGGTTATCAGTTAGGTACTTACTTTATAATACGATAATAAACCTATGTTATACGATATACTTAAACTGTAATTTTGAAGCGTGACAAAAATTATTTTCTGTTTCATTGTGAAAAATACGTTACCCTTACCTAGAAAGATTAGTGAAGAACATTTCTTAAATTACAAGAATTATAAGATAATAATTTAAATAAAACTAAAACGTAAAGTTGACTTATTCGATTTGGTTTTAATTTAATTTCAATGTTAATATTTTGTCGTTGGCGATCATTAAAATACTTCACAAAAGAAACCTCTTCTCAAGTCGCCAGTAATTGCCAGTGTACTATTTTGTGTACATTTTGTCCACTTTAAAAGTGATGTATTCATATAAAAATCAATGTTTCTAAGTTAGTTTTATTTTCGCAAATTACTATTTTGTGCAAAAGCCAGCTGATATTTTAAAACCGTTCTACTGGCAAAAAGTCCACATATTCATGAACCACACACAATAGAGTAATAAAATTACATCTGTCAAAATTCCCATACTCTTTGGATGCCAATGTCAAAAACTTGAGCCATAAAATCTCAAAAAAAAAATCAAAAACTTGATTCTTGTCAATGTCAAATAAAGAAGGTAAACAATGTGGGAAATCTTGTATGTTTATTTATTTATATTTTTATAATTAAATTATTTGTCGAGTTTGAAGACAGTTATTAAATGCGAGAACACAATATTGAAGTGGTATTCAAATTATAAAATTGGGCGGAAATAAAATTTTCTCACGATGGACAAGCGTGGAAAGCGTCAGCACTCGTCCTCGGATTCGGATAGCGAAGAAGAGTTGCGGAAGAAGGATATAAAGGAACGTGACGAGTTCGCAAAGAGATTGAAGAAACGTGATGAAGAAAAGGTAAAAAAGGTAACAGAATCAACAAGTAAACGATCATACGAAGAAGCGGCGAAACGCTTGAAATTAGAAGCGGACGACAGGAATAAGATTCTACCAAAACTGAGAGTTCAGTCTCGTCGCAAATATTTAGAGAAAAGAAAAGAAGATAAAGTGTTGGAGTTGGAGGCAGATATAGCTGATGATGAATACCTATTTGACGAAAGTGTGTAAGTATAATGCTGCTTACTATTATAGATCTTGACAAATAATAAAAAATATCTTAGAAAAGAATATGTATAATAAGCAAATATATTTAAGGCCATTATTCTTGAATTTGCACTTTTTTATATGACCACATTATAGAAAAGTATGAATATGATGTAACTTAGATATTGTTATTAAATTTCAGGTTAACAGAAAAGGAGAAAAAGGAAAGAGAACACAAGAAAACTATCCTACAATTAGCCAAAGAGCATGAGAAAGCAAGAGAATTGGAAAATGTACAAAGATATCATATGCCCAGGGATTTGGGTAAAGGTGAAAAAGGTATGTGTTTCAACATTGAACAATTCTTATACAACTCATAAAATTTGGGCTTATTAACATATAAATTAAAATCTGTTTTAGGTGAGTATATTGAGGTTGATGAAAACGAAAAACTGCCACATTCAGAGCAACGGAAGTGGGAACAAGAACAAATAAAATCAGCATTCTTTAAATTTGGGGCAAAAGATGCAAAAGCACATGATGAATATGAACTCTTGCTCGATGAACAAATTGATTTCATTCAAGCACTCCAGTTGGAAGGCAACAAGGAGAAGAAAGAAGATGAAGAGAAATCTGAATATCAAAAGATTCGTATGACAATTGAAGAAACTAAGATATCTCTTCCAGTTTATCCTTTTAAAGATTCTTTGATTGAAGCTATAAGAAACTATCAAATTCTAATTGTAGAAGGTGAGACAGGGTCGGGCAAAACAACACAGATTCCACAATACTTGCATGATGCAGGATTTACTAAAGATGGGAAAAAAATTGGTTGCACGCAACCAAGAAGAGTTGCTGCAATGTCGGTAGCAGCTAGAGTTGCTCAGGAAATGAATGTGAAGCTGGGAAATGAAGTTGGATACAGCATTCGGTTTGAGGATTGCACATCTGACAGAACTTTAATTAAATATATGACAGATGGAACTCTACATAGAGAGTTTCTGTCCGAACCAGACTTAGCATCCTACAGTGTTATGATAATCGATGAAGCTCACGAGCGCACTTTGCATACCGACATTTTATTTGGTTTGGTAAAAGACATCACTAGATTTAGACCTGATTTAAAATTGCTAATATCTAGTGCCACATTAGATGCTGAGAAGTTTTCAAACTTTTTTGATGAAGCCCCAATCTTTCGTATTCCAGGAAGAAGGTTTCCAGTTGATATTTATTACACTAAAGCTCCAGAAGCTGATTATGTAGACGCCTGCGTAGTGTCCATACTGCAGATACATGCCACTCAGCCATTAGGAGACATACTTGTCTTTCTTACAGGACAAGAAGAAATTGAAACATGTGTAGAAATGTTACAGGACAGAACTAAAAGATTAGGAAAGAAGATTAAGGAATTATTAATATTACCAGTTTATGCAAACCTGCCAAGTGACATGCAAGCAAAAATCTTTGAACCAACCCCAGAGGGAGCCCGAAAAGTTGTGTTAGCGACAAATATAGCAGAAACATCATTAACGATTGACAATATAATATATGTCATTGATCCAGGATTTGCGAAGCAGAACAATTTTAATTCCAAAACTGGAATGGAGAGTTTAATGGTTGTTCCAATATCTAAAGCATCAGCTAATCAAAGAGCTGGCCGAGCAGGAAGAGTGGCGCCAGGAAAGTGCTTCAGACTGTACACTGCCTGGGCTTACAAGTATGAACTTGAAGATAATACTGTCCCAGAAATCCAGAGAATTAATTTAGGAAATGCTGTTCTCACATTAAAAGCATTAGGAATCAATGATCTCATTCATTTCGATTTCCTAGATCCCCCTCCGCATGAGACATTAGTTCTAGCTTTGGAGCAACTGTATGCTCTCGGAGCACTTAATCACCATGGAGAATTAACCAAAGCGGGCAGAAGAATGGCTGAGTTCCCCACTGATCCTATGTTGGCTAAAATGCTTTTGGCCAGTGAAAAGTAAGTTGTTACCATTTCTAATTAGATAATTTGAAAAAATTGATAAAGTATGCCATATGTTTGGTAAATATATATTTTTTTAATCTTTTCAGGTATAAATGCTCAGAAGAGGTTGTCAGCATTGCTGCAATGTTGTCAGTTAACAGTTCAGTTTTTTATAGACCTAAGGACAAAATAATACATGCAGATACAGCTAGAAAGAACTTTTTCCATAGGAATGGAGATCATTTGACACTAATGAATGTGTATAATCAATGGGTGGGCTCTGATTACTCAGTACAATGGTGCTATGAAAACTTCATACAATATAGATCCATGAAAAGAGCTCGCGACGTCAGAGAACAACTTGTTGGTTTGATGGAAAGAGTGGAAATAGATATGGTATCAAGTATATCAGATGACACTAACATCAGAAAGGCAATTACAGCTGGCTATTTTTATCATATTGCAAAATTTTCAAAAGGTGGACATTACAAAACTGTTAAACATAATCAAGTGAGTATCATTGTTATTAAAATTGTAAAATTATTGTTTCTTTTCATTCTAATAATTCGTTTTATTGTTACAGACTGTAATGATTCATCCAAACAGTGCTTTATTTGAAGAGTTACCAAGATGGGTTATTTATCATGAGCTAGTTTTTACATCAAAAGAGTTCATGAGACAAGTTACTGAAATAGAAAGCAAATGGCTACTGGAAGTGGCTCCACATTATTACAAATCAAATGAATTGGAGGATTCAACAAATAAAAAAATGCCTAAAACTCTAGGAAAATCTGCGAGTAAATAAAAACTCTGTGATATAGTCTAACTCTTTAATTTAAATGAACCATTTATAAATAAATAATATTTCTATATTTAATAACAACAATTATCACTAATGCTAGATCTTTTCAAAAATCTGATACTCTGCCTTTCCGCTCCCAGTCTCCGTATCGAGTTGGTTCAGGTCCTCGGGGACCTCCAATCTCTCCAGTATGGGGGTTGGTGTCATTGGGCCATGGTGGTAAGGCATTGTCTTGGTGTGCTGGATTTGTAAATGGTTGTTCACCTAGATCCTTGATCGGAGTGGTTTCCCTTAACTTCTTCCGAAAATCTGCCATACGTTTAGATTCAGCTTTTGCTGCTGCATCATCAGTCTCGACCTTGGAATCATGGGAATGCTTACATAATTGCATTATTAGAGTAGCCTCACCTGAAAAGTTTTTTTTTTACAAAATTACAGATATTTCGCAATGATAATGAACGTCTTGTAAACATTTTATGGATGCACTTTTTATAGAAAATCTAAATATACAAAAGTCGATTACCTCGCAAAATACGTCTCACGGCTAGTGCTTTAGTAGATAACATAGTAAAAAATTAAAATACACAAGAAGTAACGTTCAAAATCAGATGCAAAATGTTTACAAGACAACAATGTCAGATTCAAACTTGACATGAGACATTTGAAATTGTTCCAATTTTACTTTTTAAAAATATTAAGGCGTGATTCTGGTGGCACTTTTTTCTTTTATACTGGCTGTGCTCGTTTCCTGAAAGTCGAACCATTTTTTTATAAGGAATGCTTCATTTAAAATGCTTGAATGATCATTTAAAGAATGGGATGAAGAGTTGTTGATTGATAAGTTATTTAATTACTAAAAACAAATGGAATCAAAAGTTTTTAATCCACGGAGTTTTCAAAGTTGTCAGAATAAAAAAAAAATTGTCTATTGTCGTTTTGCCTCTATGGAAATATCATATGATCAATTTTGTTCACACAAGTTTTCATCTTCCCCTCGATCTTTGCATTCTTGATCGATTAAACTTCTACATACCAAAAGAATTGGAAAGAGGTTTATATCAAAATGAAGGGGTGCATTTTCAATATTGACGCCGGGTATTTAGAGGGGTTGTGTCGCGGTTTCAAGTGTGGGATTCTGAAGCAATCCGATTACTTGAACTTGGTGCAGTGCGAAACATTGGAAGGTAAATTATCGTAATGTCTTATTTTTACAAAGTACGTGTTACTTACCCGATCTTATTATAATCTAACTAGTAACTACGTTGTTAAAAATTGACGTAATCATAATGACATCTTTATATTATACAAAAGCTACAAATTATAAAATTGTGTATTTGTTGCAGATTTGAAGCTGCACTTACAGGGAACTGATTATGGCACATTTTTGGCCAACGAACCGAGCCCCTTGTCTGTATCAACTATCGATGACAAGCTTCGTGAAAAGCTAGTCATTGAATTTCAACACTTGAGGAACCATTCAGTGGAGCCGCTGTCCACATTCTTGGACTTCATTACTTACAGTTATATGATTGACAATATCATACTCTTGATCACTGGTACTCTGCACCAGAGACCTATTTCTGAATTGATCCCTAAGTGCCACCCGTTGGGATCATTTGAGCAGATGGAAGCTATCCATGTAGCCGCCACCCCGGCCGAGCTGTACAATGCAGTGCTGGTGGACACGCCCCTGGCACCGTTCTTTGTGGATTGCATTAGTGAACAAGACCTGGATGAGATGAACATTGAAATTATCCGCAACACCCTGTACAAAGCGTACTTGGAAGCTTTCTATGAATTCTGCAAACAGATCGGTGGATCTACTGCTGATGTTATGTGTGAAATTTTGGCTGTAAGTAAAACATGTTTACTTAAACAAATCTAATAGGATAAATATTATTTGTATGAATTACATAGCCATCATACATCAAACTTAATAGACATTTAAAGATTTTGTTTTTGGGAAAAGACATTGTTTATGTGTATACCATTATTTACACAAGGTTTAAAATTGTTGACTCAAAAAATGTTTTGTTTCTCATTTTCTTATCAGTTACTCATAATAAACATAAATTTGACAGTTTGAGGCTGATCGTCGTGCTATCATCATTACTATCAACTCTTTCGGGACTGAGTTGTCCAAAGATGATCGTGCAAAGTTGTACCCTCGCTGCGGTAAGCTCAACCCTGATGGCTTGGCCGCACTCGCTCGGGCCGATGATTACGAGCAAGTAAAAGCTGTTGCTGAGTATTACGCGGAGTATGCTGCTCTTTTCGAAGGTGCCGGCAGCAACGTCGGTGACAAGACTTTGGAAGATAGATTCTTTGAGCATGAGGTAATAATTTTTTTCATTTGTGTACTTAAGAAATACAATAAAAAACTACTTGATAATATAGAATATGTAGTCTTTTCAAATTGACATTTAGACAATTTCTTTGCTTCTTACAACTTTTATCTACATTCTTTTCAATAGGCACATATTGCAGTTAGTCTTCAGTGAAACTGAAACTCAACATTAAATGAAATAATATACATTATACATTTACAGACAACATACTTGCTGTTCATAAAATAAGGGGAAAAAATTAAGTCCTAAGCCCAGAAACAGAAACTAGTTAGTTTCTGATTGTAATAACTTTATTTTAGGTGAGCCTAAATGTGCACGCGTTTTTGCAACAATTCCACTTTGGAGTGTTCTACTCTTACCTGAAGTTGAAGGAGCAGGAGTGCAGGAACATCGTGTGGATCAGCGAGTGCGTCGCGCAGAAGCACCGCGCCAAGATCGACAACTACATCCCCATCTTCTAAACCACCATTCTATGACCTTGCAATGTAAATAATGTTATTGTGTGACATTTACAGTTCAAATTGTTAAATATAAACAGAGCAGAATTTACACAGTATTTAAGAAATAAATGTAATTCAAAACTTAGAAGGAAAACTTTCTGTTTGGCCTATATACAACTAGGATACGCAAATCTGCCATTTTAGCCTCTAGGCGTCTTCCGCAGTACCATCTGTTTCCCTACCGCTTCATTAAACCGAGTTCGCGATAAAAATGGACTAACGCCGAAGCATAATGTTCGTTTTTATCTTGAACTTAGTCTAATGAAGCCGTAGGTTCGAGGTTCTTACACCTGTTCACATAGTATTGTGTAGGTAACTTAGACAAACATGTCAAATTTGAATAACTTTGTGTAAGAAGGGCAATTAATGTTGATTGATTTATCTAAAATTAATTCAAGCATTCCATAGCATACTTTGTGTGCAATATATTAAAGTTGATTCATATTGTATAAACAAAAAAGCTAACACTTCAATTAATTATAGATTCCCCTATATAAAGATCAATATTAGATTATACTATGTACTCCTTATGTCTTTTATTTTGCTTAATTATATTAAGCCTGTATGTTTTTAATTTATTTTCAAGTATGAGCTGCAATATTTAATTATTATGTAAGTGCAGTAATTTGTTTAAATATTCATTATAATTTAAAAGGAGAATTTGCAGTTTTAATTATTAGTCTGTAAATTATAAACACCACATTATATTAGAAGAGTTTTATTGATGTTAGTGTCATGTATTAGATAAAATAAAATATGTTAAAATAATTGTTTTTATTTTATTATTACAAAAGTTGGTGTAACTGTTTGTTAAGGAACATTGGCAAGGGCCAACATGTCATGTGACAACAAAAACAGTCTCCGTATTTTTTAGCAAAATTTAAATAAAAGACACAATACTAAGTTATAGAAACAATTTACAATATTACTAATATATTTTAATAATTAACTTAACACTATGTTTCTTCTGGTATTATACATTTTTTGTCGTAAATTTGAGTACTAATGATTTCTGTTACAGGTCCATCATAAAGATAAGTTTGCTTTGGTTTTATTGTCAATAACTCTTTATGGTCTTTCCAAAAGCTGTCCTTCAACATATCATTGTGAACATCCACTATCACTGTGGAACTTTTGTCTGAATCATCAATGTTCACATTCTTCCTCAACAAAAGTGTGCCTCGTTTAAATATTTCTAATTCATTGTTATAATTTATATTAAACTCTTTGAACAATATTTCATTTTTATCCGCAGAGACTGTCCCACATAACCTCTTCTCTGCCTGAAACAAAATATAGAAATTAAATACATTGATTTATATAAACAATATATGAAAATTCAAACTAAAATGTATTACCTGGGTAGGACTGAGTTTGCCTTCTTGAACTAGTGTCCAAAATGTAGTATTATATAAATTGTTTATATGAACATCAGCTTGGCGCCATTTCATGTAGTCAATCAATGTTTCTTCATTGGGATACAATATGATTCGGCCATCAAATGAAGGGGGATATAACAATTGTTGATCGCCAAGAAACTTTTTCCAATAATAAACATATGAGGTTGAAAATTTACTAGTAATTGTAGTCATAAGTTTAGCAGCACGCCTTTTATATAAATTGCTGTGCTTTTTAAAAACGAAGGAATACTCGTCACTTTGACCGAATCCCATTAATAAATCGCCAAAATCTTGCATCACAGAAAAAGCAGCGTAATTCATTAACTTCAATGCTCTTAAATCATTCGGCTTTTTGAAGTTGTGATCGTCAGCAAATTTATGAAAACATTTACCATCAAGTCTCACAACTATCCATGTGTTTGGTAATAATGTATCGTCCAGTTCAAACTTTTTCACGTATTCAAAGGAGCTTTTTGCCATTTTGGTAATTCGTGTGAATCTTTGAGTTTTAAGGATTTTATAAAACAAAGTCTCTGCTTTAGGTAGCATAAAATCGTGTCTCAAGGTTTGTTTACAAAAAGAACGGTGAAAGGTTTTTTTCCCTTTTCCCACCTGAATTCCTGTCAAGTGTCAACGTCATTACACCTTTTTTTTTTTGAGATTTTATGGCCTGGTAACAGATAAAGTTATCTGTAACCACAGGCTATAAATGTATTTCAATAATGCCACCAAAGATATACCATACTATAGATGGAACACTCGAAGCCTAAAAGTGAGGCATTTTCTTTGACCTCCGGAGGTCTCACGTAGGGAG
>QDHC01002768.1:1603402-1640704 GCA_013186455.1 Papilio dardanus tibullus | reverse complement strand
TATGTAAATACATTGTCTTATAACAGAAACACGAAAATATTTAATGGAACAACACAATAAATATTATTTATTACATAAAATTGAGGATACAGTAACATCTTTACACAGTATAAATGGAAAAAAGTTAAAAATAAGATTTTCACAATCAGTATTAATTAACAAGAAATTTCTTAACCTCTTCAGGAGTTCTGCGAACAATTCCTTGAGGGTCCTCGTAACTGTTGGCCGAGTCATGTATGGCTTTGTATAATTGTTCATAAATTGCAAAAATCACTTCAAAAGCTCTTTTCTTAATAACAGATTTATGGCTGTGACTTATGAGCAAGTTCAGTTGTGGTAAAATGTAGATATCGGGTGTTACCAAGAACATATCAAATTTATTTAAAAAGGTTTTAAGTGTCGATGCGTCCATGCCAGGTATGGCAGAAAGAGGACCACTAATCTTTTCTTGTAAAATCGTGTACATTGGTCCCATATTCAAATTGGCAACGAGGTAGCTAGCCTGTTCTGATGTTAGAGTATCTATCTGTGCCTCGGATTGTGCCTGCAACCTTTCATTGTACTCATCCAGGATGGTATACATTGACAATGTACATTGTATATGATAAATACAGTTCAACAAGTAAACAGACATATCAGTAGAACTTAAATGGCAAGCTGTTTCATTAATTGCATGTAAAAGCGGGTCTAATATGTGAGTTATTATCATCCTTTTGTCAGTAGGAATAACATTGTTTGACAAACTCATTAAATCTCTGAGAAAGCTTATCAAATCGGTCACAACTACAGATGGATTTAAATCAAGAGGAGGTGCTTTTACACCATGACTTAATTCTTTTTGTACTCTGTTATCTAAAGTTATAAGAAATATGTCTTGACTTTTTTTTATTAATTCATCAAAAGTATCGATCAAGTGACCTTTGGATATAACAGATTGTGTAATGTTCTTGTAGTATAACAGTATATTAGTAATGGACCATAAAATTAGAGCATCCTTATCCGGTGTTAATATGAGTTCAGCTCTCACTTTGAGCAAAGGGCATAAAGCTTCCATGATGTTAGTCAATGCAGTTGTAATTTTCTCATCTTTATCAGGCATAGTACAATATTTAAATAATGTGCAAAGATTATCTTTTTCAACTGGTATTATCTGGTATACCCATGCCAGTATATCTCCTATGTATCTTGTAGTTTCATTTGCGTAGAACTCTATTGGCTTTGAACCATTGCTGCCTTTAGTAAGGACATCAATAAATAATTGTACAACTGTTGCCTTTCTAGCATTACAATATTCATCAATTATGTTAGAAAAGAGAACTTGTCTGTTTTCAAACTTAGCCAATGCTTTAGGTACTAAAGCATTGTTTGGGGAATCAACTAGAAGACAAGCACCAATGGTCCAGTGGTATAATTTTTCTATTGCTACTTCTTGTTGCAGCCCTATCATCTCCATTATTTCAAAAGCAGGTGTCTGATACCAATATTTGACCAGAAGTTTGCAATTTTCATACAACTTTTCTATCTGTGAAAAAGTATTAAAGAAATCAAGTGTAAGAGGTGTAACATTATAAAGAATTTTGATTTGTTCCGGTGCTATTTGAAATTCCTTGACAAATGCATCAACCCACAGGAGTTTTTTCTTTGTTTTCTTTCTTTCTTCTTTCAATTTTGTAGTTTGAGTTATTATATGGTGGGTTTTTGTTTTAGATTCTTGAAGTCTATTAGACATGTCCGAAACGGCAACATCCAAAGAAGAAATCGAATTTAACAAGTTTTGTAACTTGTCTCTAACTTTATTATACTCAACAAGGACTGCTTTATTAACTAACAAGTCTCTTTTTTCTATTTCATTAACCAAAATTCTTCTCGTATAAGCCGAGTTGGCTGAGCACAAACCCGACACCGTGTATAAAGCTTCACTATCATCTGTTATGAGGTGACTATCGAATATTTTATTTATTTTCTGTCTAATTGGATTGTTGTAAAACGAATCCATTTTTTTGGATATTACACTTTTATTACTTGTCCCAGTATAATGATGGCAGAAATTTCGCAGGACAATAATGTAGTATTATAAGAGCTAGAGAACTATAAGCTTAACAAATTAATCACTGAATTTCAATAATAAAAATATCCTATAATTATAAAAAATCTTATCCTTATCAAGTTGACAGTTGGCATGCAAATTGTCAATTTTTTGACAACACGTCTCAAAGAGTAAAAGAAAAGGCACACATTAGTGAGAAGCAGTGAAAGAAACAAAAGCCATGAAACGAGTACAGGGAGATAAAAATATCATATTTTTCGGTTCGACACAGATTTTACGCTCTTGGAAGTGATTTTTAGGTACAGTCATGTTATTCGTAATTTCTAAGTTTATTTTATGTTATTATATTAATTTTATGTGTTCTCTTTGCACCTTGTTATTTTTGACTTTGACATTTCCTTCCAAATTATAACCTTAAAATTTTCAAGAAATTAATCTCTAACAAATTAACTTTGTATTAAGGCCATGGGTTCACGACAAATAACGGAGAAATCACTGTCATTAATACGATCATTGCCGAGAATTTCCATTGGTAACATACGCGATAACCCAGGCTCGAAAGTTACAGTAAGTAATATTTGTCCAGTATGTACGCTCATTTTGAAAAGTATTTATTGCACTTGTAATTAGAAGATTCGTAAGTGGAATTTTCTCATTTCTTACTTTAAACTTCTCATTTCTTTAGCAAAAACGAGGACGTGGTCAACACGGTGGAGACAAACATGGTGCGGGTAATAAAGGATCAGGTCAAAGACAGAATTATATGAGACTGGGATACGAGACAGGAAACAATCCTTTTTATCTTCGAATGCCCCAAGAACCTTATTACAAAGGACACCAGTAAGTGTACATAGTGCACATATTATCTGCTTAAAAGTCACCTAAACTACTGCAACTGTAACCAAAATACATAAAACTGCTAATGGTTCCCACTTCTCTTATTCTCTTTAAAAAACAGATATAACTATTAACACAAAAATAACTAATATTTCCAGTTTGTGTTCAGTGTATCTAGAGATAATTGACTATTGAAATATTTGTTTTATTTTAGTCACAGAAGAGAATATCCACCGCTGTCATTATTACAACTACAGAATCTAATTGACAGAGATAGAATTGATGTGTCTGTTCCTGTTGATATTGCAAGTATTATAAAATCGGGATTATATAATTTCTATCCTGAGCAAAAACAGTTTGGTATAAACTTGACAGATGAGGGTGCGGATATATTTGCAGCAAAAATTAATATTGAAGTGCAATGGGCAAGTGAGCAAGTGATAGCCGCGGTTGA
Organism: Papilio dardanus tibullus; assembly: GCA_013186455.1. Classification (NCBI taxonomy): domain Eukaryota; kingdom Metazoa; phylum Arthropoda; class Insecta; order Lepidoptera; family Papilionidae; genus Papilio; species Papilio dardanus. Next base: position 1,637,366 of record QDHC01002768.1, on the reverse strand, counting down.
GAGGAACGGTGGAGTCATAACCACTGCATACTATGATCCTCATAGTCTATTTCTATTGAAGAAGCCACAACAATTTTTTAAAACCGGAGCAGCTATACCGAGAAGAATGATACCTCCCGCAGATGTCATTGAATACTACACCAGCGCTGAGACCAGAGGGTATTTAGCTGACCCGGAGAAAATATCACAAGAAAGACTTAAATTGGCACAAAAATATGGATATGAATTACCAAAAGTAGAAAATGACTCGTTTTATTCAATGCTGTGTGAAAGGAAAGATCCTCGTCAGATCTTCTATGGGCTGGAACCTGGATGGGTGGTGAATCTGAAAGATAAATGTATTCTGAAACCTACAGATAAGGAACTATTAAGGTTTTATTCTTCTTAATTTAAATAAAAGAACACTTAGTATTACTGATTTGTTTATTTAATGTGTACCATAGGCAAAATCATATTTAATATTTAAAACTTGACTTAAGTAAAAAATACAAACTGAAATGATTTTTTTATTTCAAACAGGCAATATATAAAATTTGATATATTTTAAATGCACACACTGTCTTGTAACTTACAAGTAATTGATCTATAAGAACTTTGCAGAAAAATAATTGCTTTTATCCAAGTTTATCACAGAATTAATATCTGTAATGATCAGGTTTGTATGGACCTTCAGCAGGTACACCAATGTACTTGGCCTGCTTGGGAGTTAGTTTAGTGAGTTTCACACCAAGATGTTCCAAATGAAGTGCGGCCACTTCCTCATCTAATTTTTTAGGTAAAGTGTGAACTCCAATAGGATAAGCATTATGTTTTGTCCACAACTCAATTTGGGCCAAAACTTGATTAGTGAATGAGTTGGACATGACAAATGAGGAATGTCCCGTGGCACAACCCAAGTTGACAAGTCGGCCGGCAGCAAGTACAATTATGTGGTTCCCATTTTCTAATTCATATCTATCCACTTGAGGTTTGATATTTACTTTTTTAGCATTACTGTCCAACCAGGCAACATCAACTTCACAATCAAAGTGCCCAATGTTACAAACTATAGCATCATCCTTCATTTTAAGGAAATGTTCCTTGAAAATAATGTCTATATTTCCTGTTGTGGTGACAAATATCTGACCTACTTCAGAAGCTTCTTCCATGGTAGTCACTTGGAAGCCTTCCATGGCCGCTTGTAGGGCATTAATGGGATCTATTTCGGTGACAATAACCCTGCCTCCGAAACCTTTAAAGGCTTGTGCACACCCCTTGCCAACATCACCATATCCGGCCACAACACACACTTTTCCTGCAATCATGATATCAGTTGCTCTCTTAATACCATCTAATAGTGACTCCCTGCATCCATACAAGTTATCAAATTTGCTCTTTGTCACAGAATCATTAACATTTATTGCAGGAACTTTCAAGTGTCCTTCACGGAACATTTTGTACAAATTGTGTACACCAGTTGTTGTTTCTTCGGAAACGCCTTTGACATTTTCTATGAGATCTGGGTACTTCTGGTGCACTAAGTTAGTCAAGTCACCACCATCATCTAATATCATATTAAGTGGCTGAAAAAAAAATTGTATGATTAAAAATTTCAATAGTGGGTAACAGTTAATAGAAAACAAGTCTTTCATTTTCTGCTTTAAGAAAAACCCATGTTAATTTCAATATAACAGAAACCAAAAATATCATAATAATGGGTAGACATCAAGATTTTTAAAGTAATAATTTCAATATCTTAAACTGAAAGACCGAAACATTGAAACAACTATGAAGCCATTGCATTACTAACACTACTTACTTTGCCATCAGCAAAGATGAGGGTCTGTTCAATACACCAGGTATATTCTTCCTCAGTTTCACCTTTCCAGGCGTAAATGGGTATTCCTCGAGCCACAAGAGCAGCTGCAGCTTCATCTTGTGTGCTGTATATGTTGCTACTGGACCATTGAACCTAAAACAATATAAATATTATAAGTTCAAATATTTAGTAACTCTGGCTATCAATTTACAAATCACTTTGTTCCCATTTTGATTTATACAATTTTTTTATGTTATTTAAACATGATAGGAAAGGTATTCAAACTCATATTTATCAGGATGTAATTCAACATGTTTTTCATTTATGTTTTCAAAATAGAATTTCTATGCATTGATTTAAAATTTAAATATTGCATCATTGTTACTGATTAAAGTTAACTGATAACCTCTTACTCACGTCAGTTCAACAAAATTATCATAATATAACAGATAAGAAGTGTTTTCACATAATGACTGTTTAAAAAACATGCGTCAACCAATTTTAATCTCTAAATGAAAGATATAATAGTTATTACAATTATTAAATATATAAAATGAGAAACTATTATGAAATTAGAAGACTTATATCAATAAAGAACTCCTTTATCATAGAAAAGATAAAGATTGCTTCCGACAATTTATCATTTTGATAAATTCAGTCAGATGTATATTAGATAGAAAATTATGCAAATTTTTATGAATAGAAAATTTCTTTTAGATTACTATATTAAAAAAATAATCTTTTGTTCCTTTTTCGTTGCATGACATGACACTAGGCAATTTGAATTGTTATTCAAATTTAAAAGTTGTTATTGAAATTTAAAAGTTGTTACTTCAAATTCCTGTATGTTTGTGATTATTGGAACTTATTTCTGTTCAATTTCTTTGTATAGTAAACATTTAAAATATAGTTTTTTTATTATGCCTATGTATTCTCAATATTAATACTAGATAGTTCATACTGTGGAAAATATAGACAGATGAAATTTTATATATCAATAGCTTTATCTATTCCTGATATCAGATATATGTTCAAATGTTATCTTAAACAGATATGCTTTGAATGATAATATTTTTTTCTAATTCTTATCAATTCTTGTCATGGATGATGTTCAAGATCTATTTATAGGTTAGATATGAGCTATAACTTTTATTGTCAATCTGTATAACTATTAAAGTTATAAAGAAACATATATATTTTTAACACAAATATAGAGGAACAATATGGAACTTGATAAAAGTTGATGATGAAAATAATGTAATCTTTCTAAATGCATATGAAATTTAAGCAATATAAAAAATGTGTAAATATTCTTTTTAGATCTGTAACATGATTCTAGTATGATATACATGATTCCCAAGTTCATCTATACTAAGATTATAAAGAGAGAAACTTTGTATTTTTGTTTGTATAGAAATAACTCAAGAACTACTGGACCGATTTCAAAAATTCATTTCAAATTTCACGATTAGAAAGCTACATTATCCCTGAGTAACATAGGCCATATTATTTAATTTCACGCGGACGAAGTCGCGCACAACAGCTAGTGTAAAGTAAAATTGTTCAGTATTTTCATAGTTCAGTCATTATTATAAAATAAGACGAAATAAAAAGAAATAACTTACTTCTGCTCCCAATTCAATGAGTGTTTCTATGAGCACTGCAGTTTGTACTGTCATGTGAAGGCTCCCAGCTATTCTGGCACCTTTGAGAATTTGACCAGGAGCATACTTACGGCGACAAGCCATAAGACCTGGCATCTCTTTCTCTGCCAGCATAATTTCATTGCGACCCAACTCAGCCAGGCTCAAGTTAGCTAAAAAAAGTCAAAAGAACTCTTAAAGGTTAAAGGTTTCGACCCATGATGGGCTCATTTTCCGCAACTCCACGACTAGCGCGTATTTCGCGTGAATACACATATCTTAGAATTTCTTCGCCGATATGTGCAGGTTGCATCACGATGTTTTCCTTCACTTAAAAGCTTCGGTAAATATGTACATATGAAAATCGAAAATCACATTGGTACAAAAGAACTCTAAAATTGTTTGAAATATCAGGATTATTGATAACATCGACAAGATACGATCTAAATCACTTCTTTTAATACATATCGGTAATAACCATTAATATGGTGTAATCTTTGTTATTGTTGGCATGTCACACACATGGGAATTAAGATAACCTATATGATTGATGACGGCGCTCCTTGGACTGCTGAATAACGAGTTTAAATCTATAAATATTGTTAAAACGTAAAGTTAATATATACTTATTGCATTATAACTTAATTTTTTAAGTAAATAGTTAACTTTTTTACCTATTTTGTATGGCGGTTTCATTTTCTCTTTTGTTAAATCTGAAAACAAAAAAGTAAGTCAAGTAAAAAAATATCTTAGTTTTTATTCATTAATTTTACTTTAAAATATAAAAATACGTACGTAAATTAATATAACAAAGCGGCTAAGTTGGACCGCACGGAGCAGAAGTTCAAGTAAAATGACAGATCTAGTCAGAGTGGCAAGCTGGCGAGATGAATGACAGATACAGATTCAATATTAAGTTGAGATTGACAGATAAGGTATTGCTATGCGAAAGGTAAAAAATGTTCGACACGTTGCTTGCGCCCGGGAATGATGACCATTGGCGGGATTTCAATTAATATAATTAATAAGTAGACCTGACGGTATAACGTCGTCACATTGATGCGATGACTCTTGGCCGGTAGCTATATTATGATTACGCCGTGATAAAGCGTAAACCTGATTAGTTTTCCGTAGAACTCCCTTCAACTTCTTGTAATAGAAGAGGTGTATGTATTGTAATAAAAATTCATTTAACTTTAAAATGTTTTATTACATTAGAACAGTTACAGAATAGTAGTCATAGGCATAACAAAAAGAAATAAAAAATGTAACAAAATAATTTCAATTAATATTCATTTGCGCAGGAAAAGTGGGTGGTATGCATCGACTCAATGCCTATGATTCTACATCAGAACCTTTCATGGCATGGCACTAGTCCTCACACATTCTCCTATCATCCTTGACATAAGTACCAAATATGAGAACTGCGACACACCTGATTACTTCAGACATGCAAATTGAATTGTAACATAAACTTGCTTGACTACACACTCCTCATAAAAAATCTTACATAATTCTCGCAAACATCATCCCTGTCAGTGATGCTCACAGACTAGCAGACACTCTACAAATTATACACCAGCTTCAATGTGTTCACACGTGGCCCTTTAACATTACGAATTTTTCGTTAGTTAAGGTGTTACCATCGTAGACGCGGCTTGAACATTTCACAAAAATCACACAACAGACAGAAATTCGTCAAAGTTAAAGGCACTCGTTAGGTATAGATATTGAAAATGAGTAACACTGTTTTAAAAGAAAGTTATTGTCAGTTCTTTCTGTTAATCTCAAAACAAGTAATGCATTGCACTTACTGAGCACAGCTCAGTTGGGTTACACGGGTACATTTCGATAACATTTTAATCCACGGCAGTCTTAGTTGACATGACTTCATATCATTTTATTAGTAACTTTGTAAAAGATAAAATTGTACTGTTAACTTGAAATTGTAAAATAAAATGATAACTTGTACAATCACAATATCCATCTGAGATTCATCTTCATTTTCGTTATATTCGCATCTTATGATTTTTAATGACAGCTATAGGTATATACTTTAATTCCGTGGTTAATATTAAAATGCCACGATAGATTAACAATGTAAAGTAAACTTCTTTTTTTTAATTACATATGTACAAATTATACGAACCTGGATGAGAAGGCACGGATCACTTTAACCATCACATGGACTCGAGGAAACACTTACTTTTACTTCATTATTTTGTCAAATTAATGTAATTTTTTTTTTTACAAATGATAATACCAACAATATACAAAATAAGATCAGTGTGTAAATTAATAATAACAATAAATATGCATACATAATTTTTGGTTTATGATGGTTAAAGTAATTTTCACCAATATGGCGTCCTTCTATCTCGCTCGAATAAACTTGACGGAACCTTATACATTATAGCAACCCTCAAAAGATTGACACATGCCTAAATTTATAAAATATCTGTGATAATTATTCACTCACATCACTCATTCATTCCTTCCCTGCATTCAACCTTTCATAAACCTTACAAAACGTAATAATAATTTATAAAATTCACAGTCCCTTGCATATGTGCATGCCTTATTGTAACATACGTCCCTCGCATACTGCGCGCTTCCATCACCACTTCAGTCGCGTACGTAAACACCACAGCCACCGTCTGTATCTACTACCAAATAGGAAAAAATGCTTGACTTTATTAAGAATATTATGGAAAGATAATGATGAGGCATACATACAGTACTCTGGATGTTGCGTTTGGTGCAATGCTTCAACTTTACCACTTATTACGTTATTAATTTACCCTCGCATTAAACTTTATATAAAAATAGTTTAAACTAATTGAAGAAGCACTGGTAACGAATTCATGTATAAAAATAACAACTACAATACACCAAATTTATACACTAGATAACTCAAAAAAAAAACAATTTCCTGTTGTGATATACATATTTAAATTAAAAAAATGTAATATATTTAAATCGTTGTATTGCTTGAAATATAGAAGCAAATGCACCGAACGACTTACAAATAATGACATAATATGACCTCCCAACACTCGAGTTTACCAGCAGTAAGTTGACTTCTTTAAAATAAGTGACCATTTTCATCGTCGCAAATCTGGAATGAAATACATTTATCATTTTATTTCCTACTATATAGATTTGCGACCGAGGGTGGGATTTCGCATGAAGAAAGGAAAGGTTGCGAGTTACCAGCTGGTGAGCGGCGTGAGCATCTTGAGCTTGCGTATCTCCTTGGTGGCCCAGTTGGCGAGGGTCTTGGTGCGCGGCGTGCGCGAGAGGCGCGCCGCCTTCAGCAGCTCCAGCAGCACCGGCGTCTCCAGCAGCGGCAGCACGCGCAGCCCGAACACCGTGCACAGGTCGCCCGTCAGCCCCGCCACCACGGACATGTGGCCGTCCGTGCGCTCCGGCTCGCTCGCCACCAGCCGCATGAAGCTCACGATGGCCGGCAAGTGCGGCTCCACCAGCGCCACGCCGGACCGGATCTGTACCACGCATCTTACTCATATACACTGTGAGGGCGTCAACTTTCAGTTGATTCTGTGCCGACCCGCCATAGGGACAAGGCAGGATAAAAATGATTCACATTGAACAAACAATTTGAAAGAATGGACTAATGAATATTTAAAGTTCTTACCTCTCCCGAGGAACCTTTCAGTCCTTGAATGATTCCCGTGTACGCCTCCAGTACACTCTCGCGCAGCTCGCCAAAATATTCAACCATGTCATAATCGTTACGATCCACTTGAGCATTGCTGGCCTGGAAAATTGTATGCAGTTAGCACTTACAAATACTGTTACAAGAAAGCGAATGATCGCAATTTCTTATATCTTACCTGCAGCAACATTTGCATTACAACGTCGAAATATTTAGCGAAGTCTGGTCCCACACTCAGAGCGATATCACCAAATACGGATAATATTTGAGGTTTAACTGAACGATGAATGGAAGGATCGCTAAGATTCTCTAACAACAGATAAATAATTTCGTCACAATATGGCAGCACCTGCAACAACACATATTTGTTAAATTATGAGACTACATAACATTCTTGTTTTTTTATCATATTGATTAAAATATTACCTTGCTCTTTAAAGCGCGGCAGATGTCGCCGGTCAGACCGACTGCTGCTATGCAAACTTGATATTCTTGATGGTTTTTAAGACCGACATACAAATATTGTTTGAAGGCGTCCATGTACTTGAGGAATCCCTCGCCCAAGACCTCGACCAAAGTGGAAACAGCCATAAGGGCGTCCTCCTGCACGCCGCCGGCCTTGCCTGCGTTGCCGGCGAACATGGTCAGCAAGGCCGTCATAATAGCGTCGGATATCTGAGGCGCGTCCTCCGGCGTCACCTTGCGCAGCACGGACTGCAGAGTCGCGCACAGTAAACTCTGCAGATCATTGAATTGGGAGCGATCGGCTTGACTAGATATGTGGTTCTCCATTTGTAAAACTTGTTGCAATCTTTCAAGTATCACCATCGTCGTCTTCTGAACAGTCACGTAGCAATCGGCGGGAGAGTTTTTGACCATCTCCATGAGTGCTTCGTAAGCTGCCGATCTCAGGTTGTGCTGTGCGGCGTCCTGACGGTCCGTCGTCTCTAGGAGACGTTGGATAATGAAATCGAAGAAGTTGGACATGCAGTAAGTCTGCGGCTGCTTGTCGTCCCCACTGTCCTCCGCTTCATAGGCCGCCTCGGCCAGGCCCGTGAAGGCCCAGCACACGTTGGCAGCAACACGAGGCTCAGCCTTCAAACCGTTAACGAGACTTTCTAAAAGTGGTTTGAGGTAGGTGTCGTTTATAGCGGCTTCGGGAACGATTTCACAGATGCGTCCAAACGTCCATGCAGCTGTGTCTCTTACGGCGACGCTCGAGTCGTACATCGCTTGGATAAGAGTTGGCATTGCATTTTCAACTAATGGTTTAAGAGTAGTCGCTTCTAAGCCACCTAAGATAGAGCCGAATGCCATCAGAGCGGCATCTCTGTATCGCCAATTATCGCTCTTAATGTTAGAGTTGATGAACGGCAAGACGTGAGGTACAATTTCATCCTCACAGCAATTGGAAAGAAGCATCAGACATACAGATGCAGCCTTCGAAGGATTCCATTCTAATTCATCATCAGAATCATCCTGTTTAGTCAATTTTTGCATAAGTATTGGTGCTAAATATTGTAAAGCACCTCGGGCATAAAATCTTGATGTTCTCACTGGGGGGCGTCCTATAAAGTAAAAAATGTTTCATAATATGTATGTATATTGCAGTCATGTATATAGTTTGTGTGTACAGTGCACATATGCACATTTATTGAACATTATAGAGATATTTTACCTGCTTCTGCCGCCTCAGCCTCTTCAATTGCAAGATCAATCTCTTCATCACTTACGTTGGACCAAAATTCAATACCTTGCAGTGCAATCTCATCTATATCAGATTTCATGGCTTCCAAAGTAATAGGGAAAAGAGCTTGACCCATGTAAGGTTCCATGAATTGGTAATATAGAGATAGAATTTTAACCTGAAAATTATTTTTATTTTAAGACATATGTGTATTCAATTTATTGAAAAATATAAAATAATATAACCAAAACAAACACTATTTAATGGATACTTACTAAACATTGTAGAGCGGCAACACTAATTCTCATGTCACCCGATTGTGTTGCTTCACAGACCACTTCCATGATGAAATTTCTTTCAATTTCCTTTTCAAAGTTAGCTTTAGTAAATTCTAATGAGTTTAGCAAGGCTTGAGTTGCGGCGAGCCTGACATGGTTACTGGGCTCTGAGGTTCTCATACCATGGATAATTGCAGTTAGTATTGGATTACTTTGTTCTGTCAATACTTCTGCATCAATTTCCTGACAGATATAGCCTAAAAGTCAATTAGAATATAAACATTATTGTTACTTTTAACAGACTTCAAAAAAGAGGAGGTTCTCAATTTGTCAAAGTTTTTTAAATTATACATTGTTTAGTCACTAATTTAAGTTTATTATATTTTATCAAAGTCCCAAAGAGAGATTTTCAATTATAACATTTCCAACAAGAATGGGTTAATTGTATTTGATCAGTGGTGGTTACACAGACCCTCAAATGGTCAATGACCATGTCCTTACTTTAATTTGAATTAGACTAAGCTGATTGGTGTCAGTACATGGAGCATTTGCAAGAAGAATTATTACAACTTGCAACAATATAATTCAAAACAATTGTTAGTTTTCTATGTGTTTGTGTGCACTGATCTCTAAAATGGCTTAATCAATATAGGTTTAGTTTAAATTTCTATATTGTAGTAAGCCTCTGTACACATTTAGTTTTCTTTTAGTGCATACATAAAAATAATGTTTCTTGGTAACAGTATCAACATTTGCAGCTGACAAAAGGCAACAAAGCTTTATCTTCTGTGTTCTATCAAATTAGTTTTAATAAATAGAATACTCACCAATAGCTTCTAATGTGGCTTCCTTTTTTAATTCTGTAGATTGAGCATTAACAACATTTTCTACTAGCATGGGTATGAGGTCATTCCATTGGCCCATAGGAAGCTCTGCAACTGCCACGTATGCAACACATTGCGCCGCTGAACTGGGCCTGCTATTTTCTGTACCAATTGCTGTTAAAATCTAAACAAAATAATCATATTAAAATCAAAGGCAAATTTATAATTATATAGGTTTACAATAAGAATTATTTACATTTTTCTTTATATACAATCTTATATCCTCTGGCAGCACGAGCCATCGCTGTTGGTACTGTTGCTTTATAAGCGGGTCTTTGGATGTGAGATGGTTTTTTAATTGAAGTCCAGCAGCCATTCGCGCCACCTGGCTGTTCCCTCCTTGTGCCAGCACATCCGACAACATCCTGATGAAGGTGGTGAAGTTCGTGGCTGCCGCATGGTCAAGGTATTTCTCTGCAGCTTCCAATTCATTTCGATCTGTAATTCACATAGTGCCTTTATAAGTCACAAAAAACATTCAAAGGTCATTGAAAAACAACTAATATTGTAATAACCAAAAACATAATGAAACAAAGGCAACACGCCGATAAGATTTAAGGCGAATATTATAAACGGCGATAGCAGAGATAATTATTATCCACATTATCGTCAAAAGTGTGGTCTTTCAACGTTTATAATAGATTTTAAATACGCTAGAAATTTCTTTAGAAATTGTCAGAAATAAGTGTCATTGTAAAATTTGCAGCAAATCTAATATATTTGTAATAATAATGTCCAAAGACGTATAGCTAATTTAAATTGTTAACTTTGGGCACAGTTTTATGATAATTAAATAACCAGAGTATACAATGAAAAGCGGTTACATGCTACGTGCGAAATGTCCGTTGACAATAAAATGAAACGCCATGCTATAGAAAGGAAACATGTTTTAGCTTACCTGGTGATATAGTCTTTTCTAATATTTGTATTAGCGATAATGTCGTTTCCGCGAGCATGGTTAGGTTATTATTTTTTTTCTTAACTTACAACTAGATTGAATTCGTTTAACAGAAGAAAGTGGAAACCGGCACACGACGGAACACTCATAAAAAGTGAATCATAGACAAAACAAGATAGACAAGAAATTAACTTTTTTTTGGTACAATAAGACAATGACATTTTGCTTTTATATTTGTTAAGTAGCTTTAAAATTAAGATTTGTTCCTCGTTAACTGTATAAATATTCTACAAAAGTAAATTTGCGTTGTATTTACAATTGTAAAATATTAGAAAACACTATAAAAACATTTGACGCTGTTCTAAACAGAGTTGAAATCCTTTTTAACTCTGTTTAGAAACTATAAGGGTTTTCTTAAACGTGGATTTTTATTTATCATAATACAGTGATTGTCCATAAAAAGGTTTATAAAATTCTCACAGAAATATCTAGGCACAAAAACCATAAAGAACCTGCTGAATGGAAAAAGTAGAAAGTACTCTGTATTTTTTATCTATTTCAAATATTGACATTTGTTGTTCTTTCTGTTTTGACAGCTGGACTTGTGTTCTTTTTTCGACGTTGGGCTGTAGAATTTAGTCGCAATGGTATTAAATCTTAATTTTTTATATTAATCGTGACATAATATAGATTTTAAAAAGGCAAAACAACAGAATTATGTTTCATTGATGAAAACGATTGTGTTATTTTTGTACTAAATGTTCCATTATTGTGTTCTAGTCGCTCGTGATACCGGACAAGTTTCAACATATTCTTCGTATTATGAATACGAATATTGATGGCAAACGCAAGGTTATGTTTGCCATGACCGCTATTAAAGGAGTTGGTCGTAGATATTCTAATATTGTTCTAAAGAAAGCCGATATTGACTTGGATAAACGCGCTGGCGAATGTACCGAGGAAGAGGTATTTATCTTTTTATTCATTGTTATAATTTAAGTGAGGAATATAACAACAAACTTAACATTATTATAGATACCATATTTAAAGTTCTGTAAAGCCTGTTTACCTAATGATTGTTTACCAATTAAAAATGTTGACCAAATGCTTCTTTTAGGTAGAGAAAATTATCACCATTATGTCAAATCCTAGACAATACAAGATTCCGGACTGGTTCTTGAATAGACAGAAGGATATTGTTGATGGTAAATACAGTCAGCTGACTTCATCCAACTTGGACTCCAAACTGCGTGATGATTTGGAAAGGCTCAAGAAGATCCGCGCCCACAGAGGCATGCGTCACTACTGGGGCCTGCGTGTGCGTGGTCAACACACCAAAACCACTGGCAGACGAGGTCGTACTGTTGGTGTATCTAAGAAGAAGTAAATAAGTAATAAACATCTGCATTCTCTACATTTTCTTTTATTTCCCTGCATGTGATCACCCAAAGCTAAAACCAAGTTAGTTCTGTTAGAACAAGTCATTGTCTCTGTGTCCTTGCTTAACCTTAGTAAATCAAGTTTTTGCCCATTTTAATGTATCTTCTGTTATCTCTTGCTGTCCCTTACACCATGTTATTGACATTGGAACAAATCCTACTTAGAAAATTTTAATTCAAAATACATTTTTGAAATAAAGGAAGTTAATGATAGTGGATGTTTCAAAGAGATTTGTGTTGCTATAGATTGATTCTCTCAGAAAATATGTAAAATGATGCTGAACCAATGACTTGGACAGCATAAAAGGATCAATTATAATTAAGTTTCACCTGTGCCAACTGGGTTAGATAACTTGTCAGTCTATATATTGTACTGCAATATGTTTTTTTATGTCTACTCTGGTAATTCCTTAAATATTGCCAGTAATTTGCTCAGCATTTCATTCAGTGTTAAAGATAGCAAAATGCCCTTTTCCGTTTTCTTGTAATCAGTAGCTCCTGACTATTGTAAGTTTTTTGTAGCAGTCTTAAAATAATAGTTTTGAGTTAAAATGGTGAATACTTAATTTATTTTTTTCAAATAAAACAAAACATTTTTAGTTGTTCTAAAATCCTTTAATTCTAAAAATATTTCCTTAATTTATAAGAATTAAAAAAGAAAAGAGTTTTGTGATGATTTATGTAAAAAATTCATTTACAAATAAAATTATTTGTATTTACACATGTAACTATTCATACTGGGCTATTAAAACCATCATGTATACACCTGCAAGCAGAGCTAATATCTCCTTGACTGATTGTGTAAACTTGTTATTTGACCCTTCCAACAACTCTGGTATTACAGAAACTGTTGCAATGTATATAAATCCTCCGGCAGTGAATGGTAAAATAAGGGATGAGACAAGACCATCACTAGAGCCCTGAAGGTAGATAGAAATAACCGTACCAGATATAGCCCCAAAAGCTGTTAACAATTGTAACAACATAGCTTTCCTTCGAGAGCAACCCGACTGTACAAGGATTGCAAAGTCCCCAATCTCATGAGGAATTTCATGTAACAAAATAGTTATAGTGGTAATGTAGCCTATGTTCTGTCCAGCTATAAAAGAAGCTCCAATTGCCAATCCATCTGTGAAGTTGTGAGTAAAATCGGCAGCAAGATTAAGGTATCCAGCAATTTTGATTTCTTCCTTTTTAGGTTTATTTGATTTCTTTGATTTATTATCATCTTTTTTCTTGTCTGTGCTGTGAGAGTGGCCATGGCCTCCACTGAATAAACGCACCGTCTTTTCAACAACAAGGAATGTTATAATACCGCCTAATACCCCAAGACCAACAGTCATGTCATGAGGTTCATGGTGGCCTTCTTCATGGTGACCGTGACTGTGCCCATGACCATGGCCGTCGTCATGAGAGGTAAGTGCATGCGGTATTAAATGCAGGAACGCGTCACCAAGAAGTCCTCCAGAGGCAAAGGACAACAGGATCTTGAGCAGCGGCTGCTTTTCAACACTTCCGTCAATTGGAATGAAAAACAAAATAAAGAAAGGAACTATACTTATAAAAATAGTAGAACCTATAGCTCGTACATATAAATCATAGTCGATATCCGGAACTTTATCTTGATTCACTTTTTTTTGGTTAGCACTCGCCGAGTATTTGTACGCCGGGGGCTCATTTTCACCCGAATGTGAGTGCGAATGTGAATGACCCGTTACAATAACAACTGTCCATATCAAAAGGAAACACAAAAAATATAATTTCCTTAAGTACCACATGATGTTCGATAATATATCCTTTTAATTGTAAACTTATCAAGATATAAGAAAAATAACGGAGACACCACTTTTGTATACTTGGCCAATATTGACATTGACATTTGACACTGACAGACAAGTGTTAGGTGGAGCTGGCGCCAAAGAGTAAACAGGACATGTAAAGGTGATCCTTACCCTATGGCTTCATTAGACTCGGGTTGCGATAAAGTGGAGATTTTGCTTCGCGAACTCGGTCTAACGAACGTATGGTAAATGGTACTCGGGACTCCAAAAGTTACATTTACTTGATTTATTAAAATGTTAATTCTGGTTTAATTGCACAGAAGTCATAAGTGATAAAGTTTATAAATGATCTTATAAATTTAATAAAGTTAAAACCAGTAAGTCATTTTCATATTTCCATCTAAGTCCCTTTGCGTCTCAACAATGCTCGCTTGTCGAACGAGCTTACGCATGGAACTTCTTCGAATATTAGGCATTTCTGATAGTTCATCATCCATCTCAGTTGGAGGTTGTGTTAGCTCCAATTGGTCCAGGTTTTCATATGATTCTGCCTCTGCCACCGGTCTGTTAAAAGTAGTTCATATATCATAAAAAAAACATTAATTAGTAATGGAATTAAAAAAATGTGATACGAAATTTGATTAAGAAAGAAAAGAGAATCACCTTTGGCCACCACATTTAAAACAGTCCGCATAAGTCCAGTCTTTTCCAAATTCTTCTCCCTCTTCCGCTGTCTGAGGCAATGAGGAATGCAGTGTTTCTGGTAAGCGCAGTGCTGTTAACCCGCCAACTACAGATACTGCTCCCATTACTACTAAAGGCAATACTAGGTTACTAGAACCCTGGAAAAGCAAATTCACAATGATTTTCAGAGCTGTTAGAGTAGACGAATACCAGAAAAGAGATATTATAAACCCAATACAGATTGTATTTTATACAAGTTACGAATACTTACTAAATAATTAACAAAAGGTATAATGATTAGGCCTAGTCCGCCAATGTACGCGGACGTCCCGATTCCTACGCCTCTTAGTTCAGTTGGATAAAGTTCACCAGCGTATGGATATATAATCAGAAACGATGCGGAAATAAAGCATTTTGATATGAGGTACAGGATGAGAGTCTCTGTTTCTGCATCTGTGAATTATTATTTATAACGATTAAAAATTTTATGCTTCGTTCAAAACATTAAACATTTGAGCTATGTTTATATGCTTAGCGATATGGATATGGAATAATATTTATTTATTTAGGTACCATTTGGAAGCATCACCGTCACAATACAGAAAATACCACTTATCACCATAGACAAACATAACGGCCATCGTCGTCCAACTCGATCCATGAGCACCCAACAGACAAGGTAACTTGGTATTTCAACCGCCGATGATAGAAAGAAACTCATATATTGATTGGTGCCTATTGCTGGTCCGTAGTAACTCAAACCAACATATACCATTTCTGAGGCGCACCAATTTAGAGTGATCAAGCACGTTTTGAGCCTCATATTTGGAGTTCGACACAACGCAAACATACTGGCGGTCTCTGCTTCCTTCTCCCCACTCATAGCTTGCTCAAGAACCTGCCGTTGGATTTTATTAGTGTACTCCACTGGCAGCTCTTTACCGTTAACTCTAGCTATCGATTTCAAAATTGTATTAGCCTCTTCAAACCGTTTTCTCATCAGTAGCCATCTCGGCGATTCCGGTAACACAAACCAGTATAAGTAGTATAAGAAAAAGGGCACGGATGTTGCTAATGCTAATGATCTCCAGTCCCTTAACATGTACGTTACACCAGATAGTAAAATTAATCCTAAAGTATAAAATATGCATGTCATCACCGTTACGAACGATCTATAATTCGGTCCAGCCAGTTCCAAAGCTAAAAAAATAAACAAAAATCAGTTTATTATTATAGTACTACTTACAAGAAAGATTTAACATTTTAACTCCTAAAATAGTATAACTTACATATTATAAACGGTATCTGGTATACGGCCGGTATAGTCAAACCCACGATTGTCCTCGCAAGTACCCAGAACCAATACTCATGGGCGTAAGCGGTCATTAAGCTGCCAACAAGGAGGGTAGTCAAGCAAGTAAAAAAGGATTTCTTGCGGCCAATGCGATCATTTAATATTCCAAAGCTGTACACTCCAATAGGCCCTCCAACATTCAGAGCGACCAGACCCAGAGTCGGGTAAACGTCGAAGTCGCAAACTAAATCAAACTGAAAGCAAAATGGATTTGTATTATAGTGTGCTTATGATATTATTTCATTATGTTATTAACCTGTAACTGAGGCGGATAAACCATTATATTTTTCATTCTTTCGGTCCTACTTTCCGGTTGATTTTTATTTTAACTTTACTGAGATCAATAAGTTAATAATAGCTACACGGTATTGGATAACTCCAAAGCTTTGAAATCATTAGGATAATAAAAATATGTATTTTTATTTTTTTCAAGCCCATAATTTTTATTACAATACATTCAAACTTACATCAATAACTATTGACGAAATTACTTCAGTTCTGTCATACACATATCCATCTAAACATGGCTCCAAAGGCCAGCTCGTGTTTATTTCGATTTTTTTATCTGCATTTAAAATTTCGCTCCAATTAACAGAATAACGGGAACATTTCTCAAAAGTAGTGTTGTCGTCTGCCTAAAAATATATAAAACCTAGTAAAATGTTAAGTGTTCTTCGTAGTATAGACCAAGCTCCCTTGGATGACAGACTAACGTCATTTCAACAATGCTTGAGTTAGGATTTCCAGATATGAAAAAGTAACAATTGCAATTGAATATTTTATGTATTTTATTTAAATGATTGTATTTAAATTAAATAAATACAATCGAAAACGTTACATTCATATAAATGACGTGAATTAATGTTATAAATTCCATTTAATGCGCATTTTTTGAAGTATTACAGTTTATTAGCAACTGAAATTATCAATTGAAACACAGTAGTAACTAAAATGATTTGCATTTTCTTTTACTAGGCCTATGTTTTTTTGAAAGATAAGTGCGGCGTGTAAAAAAGTGTGTCAATACACAAGGTTGCAAGAAGGTGAAAGCGCAAGGACATGTTATGTAGTAAGAATACTAATTCCCGTGGGTTTTCTCTAATGAACCAACGGTATACATGATGTAATCTTGGTTATTTCATAGAGGGATGATTAAAATGTTTTTGTACCTGAGATTCAGCAATAGAAACCTATGGTTTCATTTCAAATCTAAATACAATCTACAATTTATAATAAAGTGCAAAGTCGCGTTTTCGGAATAAAGCTTTAAATTTTAGGTCATATGTACAAGATCAAAATCTGTAATAACTATTTGTGTAAATATGTGAAGCTGATAAAAATGATTAGGTATTTTTCTTTATTATGCGAAAAAATATGGTATAGATTTACCTTACGTGGTATTGACATTATTTTTTGTTGTTCTTCTGTTAAATTAAAATTTTGTAGTTCTGGTACCTTACACCAGTAATCAGGAACGTCCGTCATGAAGAGTTGATTGAAGGCGCAGAAGCCGCACGGCAAGCAAGCGGGCAAACACACCAGCCACAACAGTAGCTTCTGATAGATTCCAAATTCACCGATCTTTGGTAATAAATCGTCCAAATCTATTGGATCGTCGTTATCATCTTTTTCCTTGATAAACGAAAAACATTTAAAGCATAGATACAAACGAAAAGATAAAATTGAAAAAAAAAAACTTCTGCTACAAAATCCAAACACAATATTAACACGCACAATATTTTAATGGCGAGAAATCGAAAAAAAAAAACAAGTACTTATTTTAAAAATATAAATACCGGCATATTCTCTTGACTACCGTAATTATTGCTCTTAATATTTTTCGGCATATTATTGCAATATTGAACATGAACTGGGTCAAACTGATGTCCATACAATACTATGATCCGTGAAATACCTTCCTACTGAATGAAGCCCTACAGAGTTAATCTAATTGATGAAACGGTCACGGGGAAGCAAGATTAAAACATAGTTTCGGGGTGGTTTTAATTTTATGTTGACTTGGGGTTTGTAGTGTTTCCGAGTTCTTAAATAATTACAGCAAAACACAGTAAAATGTATATTATTATATTTATGTCTATTCGCTGTGAAAATAAAAATCCTCTTAGTACTTATTAACTCACACACGGATGACTTAGCGTTTGTACTTTAGCTTTTTAAATCTACACCGACAATGGATTAATAAATAATACACATTTGTGCCTTTTGACGTGTGTAAGTAAGTACTGTATTTTATTACATTCATTTTCATAACCTATATGACGTTCACGAGGTTAAAGACCACGAGTATAACATAATACTTATTTCTGTTGTAAAGCTTCTAGTAGCAAAACCTAAAATGTTTGCGTTTAAAAGTATGTAAAAATAAAATACGCTATGTTTTGTTAAAGTATTTTATTTGTGAAACGTAGATAAAATTGATACAAGTAAATAAAACTCTTATAGACATAACTTATGTTTTTACACAATAATGAAACTGCGAAAATTGTCTTACGAACATTAATTCAACATTTAAAAATTGCGCGTATCTACAACTTTCGTTGTACAACAGTCTCATTCGCACACCGTCCACAATAATAGTAATAAACATTAAGGTATAATTAAATTAATTATTTATTTTCATACATACATTACATGTATCAAATATTGGGTTACGTGAAAATTGACTTTAATGTATTTAAACCTACAATTTGTAAAAATGTTGTGCACCAATTTTTTAATAACTATTTAAAATACTACTGATCTAATAATTTTCAATTTTTCTGTACAGCGTAGGAAAATATTTTTTCGCTCTTTAAAACATTCGACGATCGATAATATATATAAAAAGGTTTAATGATTACATAACATACATACGTCACAGTTTCACATTATGTGACATATTTACATGCTTGTTACGTTTTTTTGGACTCAACATCTTGCTCTATACTACCTATCCTTGCTTCGTATTGGTCGTGGTAATTATTAAGACGAACTACTACAACTTTAATAAAAGCTTTCCTTTATAAATACATTAAATTATTTAATAGAATAAAATTTTAGAGAAAGAATGTTTTCTTACGTTATATAAAATTTCAATTAAAATTTAACAAAAATTATAAAAGAGAAACAGCATTTGGTAACTATACGATATATTTAACATAGTAACAAAAATTATAAATATTTTTTGCCTAAATTGTTCAAAATTATAACAAGACAAAACCTACAATATGCAGGTTTAATTTCATTTCGTGCTCCGAACACTCGATTTTTTTTCTATTAGTGGACTCAAAGATTTCACTCTCACAAAGAAGTTTATATGTTTCGGTTCCTAACGGGGCCACTTTACGTCTCGTATCGCACATATACACAACTTTAAGTAATTGTATTCTAGCAAACCAAAGTCCTTACTGACGAGTAAATACATGGTTTTGTTCGGTTGTACGAAAGTGGTACGATATATGGTAACAGAGTTTGAAGTTTTCACTTTTATATTTATGTTTGCATTGGTTGTTTGAATGTTTGATGTTTTATTAAGGGAAATATGTACAAAAGATGCGTTGCGATGCGAGAAGGGGGCGCGAGCGCGCCTCTCGCCGCCGCTACGTCAGCAGCTTGAAGAACATGATGCCCAGCGAGATGTTTATGAACAGTACTAAGATCACCAGCTGCTGTCGCGAGAACCAGTCCTGGAAATAAATGGTGTCATATTATAAGATTAGTTTATAAATTATTAACCGAAGAATGCATTCTTATAGCTTTTTTATTAAGCACAGGCAAAGCACATTTTCGGGAAACTGGAGTGTACAGTATTTTCATTTTCAAACCCTTATTTCGATAAAAGATTTTCAAATTACACAAGTAAAAACTGCAAGACGAATATCAGGCAAATGTTTGTGGTGAATAGTTATTTACATAATGTACCACAATTGGACATCGTAAAAGAAGTGTTCTGACACACTTCGTAGTCAAACAGAACTTGGTTTTCAAAGAGATTGGACGAGTCTCTAAGCAGGACATACAAAAGGTTTGAATCGTCTTGATGTACAAGACTCGAAGACCATCACAGGATCCTCTTTTCGTTAAATTAAAAAGAGACATCGCACTACATTTGTGCAAAGCTGATACCAAAACAACATACATTGATGTCAGATAAGGTTACCTTGACTTGCGGACTGACTAAATACAATAGAGGGTTAGCCCTGAGTTTCTCTGTCTCCTCGTGCATTCGGCGCACCTCCTCGCGGCGCGCCGAGCCGAGTGCAGAGACCTCTTCCCGCGACATGCCGACGTCCGCCCGCGGCAGCACCCCAACGTCCGGCAACGACTTCTTGCGCTGCAGCGTTTGTGGCGTGCTCAACATCTGCCACACAATACGTACGTAAATTTAATTTTCCAATAGGAATCGACAAATCATACATCTGAAAAACGTTTCGTCCGCCGCATGTAGGCACTCAAAACGCGGTAATAACAAGGTTTTAATTTACTGGAAGTTGTTACTAATAAAATTTGTCGAATGTCAGATAGGTGTTATAATTTCAAAATAAAATAATTAAAGTTAGCATCTTACACCAAGAGCCATCGAGTCCCAGAAACATTTGAAAATGTTACAGATTCTTGGCATCGCGTGCACACTAATTAATGTACACAAAAGTTTACGCGTAAAGCTTTAAGATGTGTGCCGAAATAATAAAGTACGTAAAAGTAAGAAACTATAAGCTGTTTTATTTCGTATGCAAAAATTAATTACGTAAGAAAATTAGTATCATATGTAGAGTTATCAAACAACGATGTTTTCTTGCAACCAACTTTATGGAAAATCTATTGATAAACATAAATTCTAGACGACGTTGTACAACCGACTGACTAGATAATTTTGTTTTATATTCCGATCAGTTTTTATTTAACTACAATTACAGTTATTAGAAAATGCAATACGTTAGAGCATCAACTGGCAAATATGTTTGCCATGTGATAAGCGCGCCGGAATATATATAACTTATTTAGTTTGTACTAAGTGTTACCTCTACGTCTGAATTACCTCAACGGGAGGCACATTGATCCAGCTCTCGGAGGCGCGCCGCGCCAGTATAGCTGGCGAGCACATAAGATCATCGTCTTCATCTTCTTCCCCTTGATACCACATCATCTTTAACTGTTAATCCGTTACTTTATGATTGAATCCCCCCTTTTTCATAAAAAAATACGAAAAAAATATTTTGAATATTATTTCAATGATTTCGTTTCACTGTAATAATCTATTTGTTGTCTTTTATCTGCTATTGATTATTTTTTCTATTTTTATATGCAACGAGATGATGCGCGGAAAGCCACTACGAATGACTGTCTCGATTTAGAAATAGAACGGGCTGAGCGCTCGTTGCTTCGCCCGCCGCCCACCGCCGCGCGCCGCCGCCCTACGTCACTAAATATCTACGCTATAGCCAGACGCACGTTTCTATATCCCTCCCGTTTGCCGGATCATGCGATAACTTTTGCAAAACATAACCTCCCCGTTTTTATATCAAAACTGTATGAAACAAATATTATTATTTTTATTCTGAACCATATTTAAAACAAACTCTTGGACGAAGGTACCCTAGTTTTAAGAACGGCATTAAAGAAAAATTGTAAGCGGATTAAAAAATAGTCTGTAGCCGAAAAGTTTATGGAAATCGTATGCTATCTGCTTATCAAAGCAGACGCTGAATGGTGCGTCAAAATCGTAAGGTACATCGAGGAAATTAACCAAAGAATGTAACTTAATAACTTTAAGGTTTCTTTTCATGATTTCTCTTAATACCCGCTATATATGCTAAGGGCTACGGCGTAGCTAGCATCGCCTCTACGGTATTGTTATTTGTAATGGGATCATAATTAGTTTTCTTTATTTTTTACCGTGTATTGTATTTTATCTGACTTAAGACCTTTTGAAATTAAAATGTAGGTACTGTTCTTCGCGTCAAGGGAACGTGTTATTGAAATAATATCTTGTAGAAATAAGTCGAAAGACCAAAGAGACATGATATAAACAGGAAATAATGAAAATACAGTATTCTGCGTTGTCTATACTCAGTTTTTCATTCTAAAGCTTAAAATCGATGACAATATACAAAACCAAAGAAACAGCGGCCTTCTGGCACTTAGAATCGAAGCGTTGCTATTATCTGCCTGTATGTAGAAGGGAAAAGATAGAATTAAAAAGGAAAAGGTGACAATATTTTTTCATAAAAAGGGAGCGCAGCTGTGACTCCTTTAGACGAAGAAATACTTCCGCCATAGTTTAAAAATCTACAAACCTCTATGGTGTGACATAGAATAGAGTCCTTCAGTATAATACATTTTATTATTTTTGTATCCGAAGTATAGATCCGGGTACCCTGAAACCTAAACTCAGAGATTGCTTTCCTAAAATGAAAGAAAAAAAATGACGTACATTTAAAATGTTTTTTTAGCTTCATTTCTGTAAAACTAAATAAGTATGAGCTCAGAAAAATCTGGCCTAATGTTTTAAAAATAACACAATCAAGCCGGCCGTGACGCTGTCCAATAATGTTCGAACCCAAACATTTTTACACATCATGTTAATCTTCTATAATTAACGGAATCAAAATAGAACACTGTGTTACTCATCAATTAGTGCATTCCTTAAACATGTTTATGTTCATGACAAACCAACGATTTAGCAAAACATATAGAAATAATATACAGCTCAAATGTTGTGTTTGATAATCTAATACAAGGTATAAGTTTCTTCTTAAACATCAAATAGTCCTTACCATAGACTTTTAGGTAGGTGTTTACAATTGTCGTTATCGCCTTTTGTATCGATGAAAGAACTAAAAAATTATGATGTTAATGGTCTCATTAAAATGAGCATATTATTTTTAAAAATATAAGGTAATTGTAGTCATGCATGGTAAGTATAGAATTTTGTTTGCGAGTATTTAGTATTTTACATACCCACTGCACTGTACGTTCCAAGATGAGTAAATATTTATTAAATCTTACCTTGCGACCGCCGCCCCCTCCGCCCATGGGCGCGGGCGGAGGAGGTGTAGGATTTTGTGCCACGTATAAACTTTCAGTCCGTTTCGGTTGGTAAGGTGATGGTGTTATTTCTTGACCCAGTGTTCGTTTCCGCAGTAGCGAGTCCTCGAATCCTTGGGGCTCCCTCGACGCCGCTCGGGAGCCGCGGCCGGACGTCAAGTGGCCGTTCCCGGCGGGCGTGGCGGCGCGCGAGGGCGGGCGCGACGACGACAGCGGCTGCGGCGCTATGGAGCCGGAGCGGGAGCCGCCGCCGGGCGGCGCCGCCTCCACTGAGGGTTGTCGCGATCGTCTGCCGTACCGGTCTACGCTCGAATCTCTACTGGGAGGTCTCTTGTAATGGTCGAAGTAATCTATCGAGGGACGGGCGGTAAACGGACGGGGCTCGCGTTCTCCATTCATGATGTCTTGTTCCGGCGGCAGGTTTTGCTGTCGGTATTGTTGCTGATCAGATATCGGCTGGCGATACATTTGTTGATCGGTTTGTCTGTATCCTTGGTGGTCGAGTGGGCCTTGCTGGTAGGCTTGGGGATCGGGACCCTGACGGTAACCTTGAGCGTCGACAGAGGGTCGTTGGTGATCGTGGGGTATCTCTGAATGAAACACTCCGGTACGAAGCTCATTGCGCCCGTAGGACGCCGTACCGGGATCGACGTAGGTGTTGGTTTGAGGGTCGTTTGTCGGTTGGGCGAGTATACTTTGTCGTCGGATAATTCCATGAGTGGGGTTCCATTCCTGAGGTGGGGCACGCTGGTTCATCATTGGCCTAACAGAAGGCCTTCTTCCCTGGTTGGGTAATTGCTGAGATGTTTGGTCTATACTTTGTTGTGGCTGCAAAGAATCCTGTCTGCGATATGCCATCGAAGGGGGTTGTGGCCCTCCCGGCTGAGCCATGCCGTATCCACTCGTCGGCTCGTTTGTCATGTATTGCCTCTGTTTGTCCTGAATTTGAGCCGGCGAGTTACCCGGAGAACCCCAATTTTCTTTGTTGGAATTATAATATGGATCGTAAGGCGGCCCGAGCGCCCGCTCGTCGGCGCCATAATTAGTGCTGTTGGCGAGGCGTGGGTCCATAGGTGGCACCGCTTTAGGATATTGGGTTGAGGGTCTTCTCGAATTTATAGCGTTAGGAATTTTATTAGCTTGGGAAAGCTGTGAATGCGTCGGAGGGATATGATTTGGAATGCTCTTTCCTTCTGGGATCTTTTCAGATTCTTGTAAAACGGGTGCGGGAGTTTTAGTTTCATAGGTCTTTTGTCTATATCGGTCTCTTAATCCTATTCTGTCGAAGCCGGGATGTTTGAAGTCCGGGGCGAACTGCTTTGCAGTCGTTTGCGCTATATCACAGTCTTCCTTCGCCTGGTCCGCCGACTCGTCCGCCTGCTCCGACTTACCTCGCGCAGTCGCCGTTCTGCAATTCAATTATACAGTTTTCTTTTAAAGTAATCAAAAATACTGGGAAGTTGTCAATGAAGTTTCTTTTTGTGTTTTATTTATTAACTAGTTACATGAATTTGGCACTTCAACATAAATTAGAGGAAAAGTGAGCAAAGTGTATGGGAGAGTATGTTTACATGGTACAAAAATAAAGCAATGATCCAATACGAACCTAGAGATTGCAATGTCGGCCTTTTGTAAAGCTATTTTGGAGGCGCGCTGCGCCGCGTTCACCGCTGAGTCAACGCGTTCCCGGAACTTCGCCGACCGCATGAGGAACATGTGTTTGCGCTTCTGACTCGTGATGAGCACATTGTTCTTGTACTTCCCCTCCTCCCGCGTGCCGTCGCGGAAGGTCGTCACGCCGTAGCCGTACTTCCTGTTGGCGAGCCACTCCCCCTCGTACCGGAGGCCGTCGGTGCGCTCGCACACGCCGAAACCGGTTCGCTTGTCGTTCTTCCATTCCCCCATATACGTCTCGGTTACACTCGGATCCAAATGCTCATCCTGAAAGAGAATTATGCAAAGCTTAAAACGGGAACATTAGTCCTCATATAGCGTTCTTTATTTCATTGTAAGTCGATGAGAACAATCAATGAACATCAATTAAGAATGCGTTTGTAGTATAATCTTAATCATTCAATTCAATTCAATAATCAAATACAATTGGTTCGATTTTTAACCGGATTTATAAGATGTAAGTTGGTATTGTGACAATGCCGCATATCTATACATACGGCGAATGTACGACATGTTTGAGAAAATTGAAACCGACCTCTACAATAAAGCTGGTGTTGGAGTGGGTGTGATGTGAGCCGCGGGTGTTGGTGGAGTGCGAGCTCTCGACGGACGACACCCAGGAGGAGGCCGAGCCCGCGGAGCCGCCCGACCGCACCGAGCCCGTGCCGCGCTTGTCCAACTCGCCCGTGCTGCGCCGCTTACGGAAGTTCTAACAACGTATATGCATAATTAATATTTATAAGTGGCTAACCTCAAGTTTTTAAGATATAGATTTAGTGCTTCTAGTAGTGTAGGCATTTAATTGAGTTCCCACGAAAGGTCAACATTGGATTTTCATTTGAATCCATCGTTTAGATTGGTACACAACTGTTTTCGAGTTTGTCATGACAAAACTATACTTTCACGCCAATTAGCGTAGATAAACATCAGACAATGATTTTGGAACACTTACGGGGAACAAACCCTTTTTAGTTTTTTCGACGATAGAGCCCCGTCTGCCGGCTGGCTCATCGGAGCTCTTCTGCAACACGAACCCGCCACGTGCGTCGTCAACCCGGAGGTTGCGGCGGTCGGAGGGGTCGGGCGTGCCCAGCGCCTCCACCAGGGAAGACAGGGAGCCTCGGTCGCGCGCGCCACCGCGGTTGTGAGACGCCAGCCCGAACGGCGCCGACGTCCGCACGCCGTAACCGTGCCGGTGGCCACGCATCCATTGCCCTTGGTATGTTCCTGCAAAAAGTAACGGATATGTTTAAACCATAAGCAAACTTGACATAGTTGGGACATTCATTATTGTGTCATGTGAACAAGAAACAATAATGCAATCTGGCTAGGTAACTTTTCATCATCAATTAATTAATTTTTAGACGAAAGTAACTGTGTGCAGTGTGACCAATTGATCAAATCTATCAACAAGTTGTTTTTAAGATATCTAAAAAAATTTTATACAAAATTGTATTCTTAAACACTAAAGTTCTGATTTTGCTGCAATTATTTACTCAGCAAGAAAACAAAATATTTATAAAAGTAGTAATTTTAGTCTAACTAAGTAGATGTTAGAAGCCAATTTTCTATCGTCTAATGTCCGACAGGTTGTACTAGTATTCAAAAGCATAAATTGTTGTCGATGTAATTAATTGGTAAATTAGCGATCATCCATTAGTGGGTCAGTGTAATGACTGTAGACTTTTTTTTTAATAAAATAAGCGGTGGACGCGATTGTGTGTCGGTGCGGTGCGGAGCGGGGTGTGGGGCGCGGGGCGCGGGGCGGGCGTGCCTGCGCTATATATAGGCGCGAGGGCCGCGGCGCGGGGCGGGCTGCGGCCTGCAGGGCCACCTCACTCGCATCATTCACACACTAAACTGCTGAAAAATCCTCAACCCGATACAGCATCGAAGGCCCTCCAATTACTGTTGAACCCCACCGACAATTTGTTTATGAGCTCACCGAGTAATTTCATTACAATAATTTTGTATTTCTCAATTACTAATCATCTAAAAGCTCTTCCATTTCTAGTTAAAAGTGAAGTTTATTCAAAGTCGAATGACTAATGACCGGTGATATTAAAGGAAACGAATAACAACATCGCTTCTCTTTTCATGAATGACAAATCTTAATGCGGCCATGAGTCAACAGATTGGCGTCAAGACTTACGTGACGTTGTTTATGGTGTTGTACGAACAGGGCACGCATCCATCGTTACGTACTCTTTAGCTATTCAATATCTTTATTGATGTGATTTTCCATGCATTGAAATGTTTTATACGTAACTTATAAATCATTCTTTATTATTAATACCTATATAGCGGCAGCGGTTATGTTATTTCTGTACCTAAATGAACCATAACATGTATACTCGCACCGACTTTAAATATTCATTTTGTTTCCGCGTAGCAAACATTGCGTAAGCTGAAAGGTTTTCTTTTTAGCGCAGTATAATGTGGGTCATTAGGTGATATTCACGACTAACATTCAGTTTAACGATTAAGAACTCTATATTAATGTTTAGAGTACACTTTTTCACTTCAACGTAAACAACAAAAGCTTAAATAGTTAATGTTCTCAGGAATGAGTAACAAAACTATTCGCCGACGTACGTTTGCTTATCCGTCAGTACGTTACGCAACGTTCGTGAAAATCTTTGTGGTTTCGTTTTAAATTGTTCTGTATAATAATGCCATGGTCGCGTGGATTAGAATGTTTTCGTTGATATTTTTATAGTTTGTCGCCAAGAATGATTGCACTGACCTCCGTCCGCGTATGTTTCTGAGCCGTATCCGTCTTGGTATCCGTTCGCCCAGGTGCCCTCGTACTTGGCGCTGCTGGTGGTGCTCTGCCGGACGCCGTACCGCCCCTTGCAGCCCTGCGTCCACTCGCCGCGGTACAGCCATCTGTCGCGCGTCTCCACGCCCAGCCCGTGTCTCTTGCCGTTCTGCCATTGTCCCTCGTATGCGCTTCCACTGAAAACATTCAAATTATACTGATCAAAGATTTATTCAATAAGATAATTATTTTTTATAACAATATGAATTGTTCATTAACTTCTGTATATCTTATGCACGCAAGTGTTTATGACCGAATTCTATCTTAAACTCGATGGTTGAGTTAGAATTGAGTAAGACCAAAGTTGTAATTTACACAATTGAAAAAAAAACTCGTCTGAAATCTGTGTTAAATGGACTAAATATTACTTGATTATTTAAATAAAGTTTCGTGTCAAAAATAGAATACTTAAGGCTTAATTGTATACGGCAATGCGAAGCTTATTTTCCGTGTCGCGAGTTTTTTTAAGAGTCTTGACCCCTTTAGAACTTTAATTTTTGAACTTTTGTTGTGTACTAGAAATAAAAAGGGTTAACTAATATCTCATTCCTTTGGAAAACTCAGAAAACATTGAATATTTAATCGTATGCTTAAAGTTATTTACAGAGTTAGTTAAGTAATACTTAATAATTGAATAAATTAAGAAGAATTTCCATTAAAATATTTCATCATTAAGTATTGAAAGATTCCTTATCCTTACATAAGCAGGGATAAGTATAAAACTTGTTTAACTCGAGAAGCAAAAGTAAACGCGCAAATGGTGACGCAACTTTATTTCCAGGTACGACTATGATTTTCATTTCTGTTGCCGCTGTTGACCTACACATGAAAATGACGCCGACGATTGAAGCTCACTCAGAATTCAAATTGTAGTCGAATTATTAACATAAACAATTCCAAAGACAATGGTAACCCTTAGCCTTAAATAGGACAGCGTTTTACGTACTATTCGCGACTTCGTCAGCGTGGAATAAAGAAATGTAACCTATGTTACTCGGGAATAATGTAACTTTCTAATGGTGAAAGTATATTTGAAATTCGGCCACGTAGTTCTTAAGTTATTTCAACACATTACAAAAATACAAAAATGCTAAGCTTTCCTCTTTATAATATTAGTATAGGTAAATGGTTGTATCAAAAAGTCAGTACGAAAAAATTAAAGCCACCTCCCTAACTTGATTATTTGGATAAGTTAACAATTGTGTACTCATTACAGAGACAATTTGTTAATTTAGTTAGCTTATGGAATTACAATTTTACATAGTTCAAAAAGATGATAAGTAGATTAAGGTTCTACGAGTTCGCTACGAGAATTTCGTAACTATTACTACGAATATTTCTGCATCAAAAATCGTGCTGTTTCAGTTAAAGTAATTGGCCATATTATTCTAAACTTGCGAAACTGTCTTACATAGGTACATATTAACATGTTATGGTGAAAAACAGCAATAAGAGATTGTTATTTGTTAAATTAGTAAAGGGTCTTTTCACAATAAAAATAGAACGTATTTAGCTATACTTACTCGTATAACAGATAACTTTAAACTTTCGTGAAATTTCATTAACATATTGTTTGTAAAAAACGAGATTATTTTAATAAGCTGTTCCTATACTTAAGAAATAATTTAAATGAGACAGTTTACTATCAAAAGTATTGAAACATTTCCATTTCAACTGATGACACAGACGACACAGATATTATAAAGACGCTTTGTTTTATGCGCGATAAAATAAATGCGGATATACGTATTCTTTTATTAACTTCTCTGTACATTATTGTTCATTGTTCAGAAAGATACGATCAAAGAATCACATTGGTTAAGCAATACTTAAATATCATACAGTGATATCTCAATATGAACTGCATTGTATTACATATCGTATCAACAGATATATTATTTGATGTTCATAGTCTGATGGATGGAAGTTAGTTTGAAGGTATCTCAAGAACGGCTGAACGGATCTCAATGATTTGCACACATGTAGAAAGAACATAGACCGGAATAATACATAGGTCATTTACTAAGTTTTTTAATTCTACGCGGACGGAGTCGGATGTTTCTTTTCACTTTGGTAGCTGTTGGCAGTTTAACTAGTATTTATTCTGCTTAATCGTTATAATAGGTCAGGTTTTAACAAAATACATATTAAATTGTTAAAACTTTCGTGAGACATTATTATACTTTATTTATTTAAAACGGCTAAAAACTCACCTGTAATTTTCGGTGAACGGTACCGACTAGTTTCGAACTCTTCGGGAGTCCATCATCAGGGCGAGTGCTTATATTCCGAAATCTAGTATATACTAGTCGGTACTGTTCACCGAAAATTACACGTGAGTTTTTAGCCGTTTTAAATAAATAAAATACATATTAATTAAATAATAAAAAACATTACAGCAGTTATATTATCGTACAATTTAAATATTAACGATTTTATATCTTTGAGGACCGATATTTAGTTTATGTAAAAACATGTCTTGTTGCAGCTCTACATGACCACCAAAGTAACTACAGAGTGCATAGAGTTGTAAATGTCATGTGGTTACATGCAAATGAACTGTGAATATTATTAGCAACGAATTGAGAGTGACACTAATTAATATAAATAACATTTTAAGTGAACATTACTATAACTTACTATTAGTTTTATTTAGTGTATTCAATAATTTGTTCAACAAAATATGAACTGTTTTAATGTTGAAGAATTTATCAAACATAAAGTAATAATTTGTGTTTGTATATAAATATGAGTTGAGAACAAATTTGAAATTCCATCGAGTTTTTATTAGTTGCGGTAAGATAATGGATCAGTCTGTTCTGCACATGAGTAGTAGCGGACCGAACAACTCGACCGACCTCTATTTATAACGCACCAGTTACACATTCTGGGGTAGCGTAACTGAATATTGCAAGTCGAACCGACAAGCGTGCGCCGGACTAACCTCACCCGTCCGAATCAAAATTGAACATGATTCAATCATTTGCGTTTCAAATCCGCCTAGAGCATGTAGTCGTTACTAGTATTTACTAATTTAACGTACCAGTTACAATGGGAAACGATATCTTTGTCGAACAAAAATATACTTCGTTTCTAAAACAATCTGGCTGTGTGACGTGCCATTTCTATATCCACACAACTCATTAGTCATTAGTACCTTTCTATGTGTTAAGTTTTCATATACGCTCTGTGGATTTTTACGTAATGCGCTCAATTAATAATGAGTAGCCTATAAACAAAGTCGATAGAAACGAAAGGTTTGCATAAAACGGAACCTAAATATTTTCTTGAAAGTAAACAATAGGTATACACGGACGTAAGCAATATGGAAACTATCAATACTAACTCGGCCGCTAATAATCTCCCGCTTTCTTGAGGTAATAAAGTATATGCCTTACGTCATTATTTTTTATCGATCCAGAGCTGATATACCTCAAGGAAAACATTACCATCAAAGACAACAATTTGTTATGTATAGGCGTTCCAACAGTGACAACCCACAGTTTCGTAATCCAAATATTGCTCGACGTAATAGTACACAGCGCATGCTATTAGCTAACTTATTTATTCATCATTTTTCGTCAGTTATTTTGCCACTAAGTGTGCATGCTACAACTTCGAAAGTCAGTTTACAAATTACCGTGTTTAACGGCGACGCACCAGACGTGCAATTCGCTGTCACGCGGATGACAATGAAATGTGTTCAGAGCTGGAAGGCCACAGTGTTCTACACGAAAATACCACGTCTATGTATTTCGAAAAAGCATTTCCATATGATAATTATAGGAACACATCTAATAGTAGGTAGTTTTTTGTATCTCTTGTTTTTCACAGACTGGGTACTCTCACTCTATGTAACTTCTAAATAAAAAACTTAATAGAAGGAACAAAGGCTTGAAACATTGTGTTTCTTTTCATGTCTGATATGATTCACGTGGTGTAAACACGCATTAGATATGAAATTATACAAGGTCTTTTCAATTAGCGAAAAAATGCTACGTCTACGAATAATCGTAGACATACCGCTTTATTCCGAAACGAGAATTAGCGTTATTACTGTTGTACTTTGTACGTGGTACTGGTACATTCATAAAATTTATTGCAAAATACAGAACATCCTTGTTCCTGGTACTTCTTATGATACATAATTTGGTCCAATGAGACCCTTGGTCTATCTTATGTATTTCCGAGTGCCCTTCAGTATTGTATAATCGACGACTTATCGGTGCTCGTTTTTTATTTTATTTTCGCGATAAGGGGGATTACGTTTATACTTTACACTGGTCACTTACACTCTTGTTTATATTATAAAACCAATAAATTCCTAGTTTTCACTATTTTATCGTTATGAAACATAGTTATCTTATGATTGCAACAATACTCAACGTTCTAGCTTGCGACGTAACCCAATTAGAGAAATAGACCAAGAACCAACCTCCTTGGTTACGTAGGCGAGTGTTCCCATAGTAACGACAAAAAGGTGTCGAGTGCTGCGCTCACAAAAGTTCCTCGAGATTTCTTTCAAACTCTATAACACAATTTTAAATAATTAGTTGAGGGATTCGATAGCGAACATCAAAAACGTATGGAACGTACAATGACGTTCGATATCTCACACGTGACAAGGACATGACTTATCGAATGTCATTGTTAGGTTCATACATTTTTGTCGACTTCATGAGCGATATCGCCAATCGAAAGATACTTTGGGTAGCTACCCAGGTTACAAAGTTTTGACATCTACGTCATTTAATAGAGAAGATGAGGAATGTTTACTATTGTATGCAATTACTAATTTATATTGTTGCGCGTTATGTGAAAATTATTCCGCTATATTGAGATAATAAAAAAATATATATCCATTATTTCATTCCTATATTTGGGTTGTTGGTTAATATATTGTAATACATTATTGCATTTTACAGGGTCTACGAAGAATGTATTGCATAAGTAATAATCCGTCTAGCCAGATTAACTGCAATATCTAATGCAGCTATACTGTGAATATAATAAAAGTATATGTATGTAAAATAAGCAGAAATATTTCATGATTACAAAGTATTTTGTTTAGTACCAATTCTGAAAGCTTTTTATTCAAAGCTTATTCATAAATATCTTCAGTGCTCGTATATTAATGGAAAACAAATTCAATTCAAAATCATTTACTTCTCACGAATTCAAATCAGATAATAATAAAATGATGTAAGCAAAATTGATTTCAACACAACACATTTACGAGTTTGAGTGCAACTAAAACGCATCAATGGAAAACGAATATAGGTCAAAAGCTTTACTTGGTTTTAAATCGATTTAATATCCTATATCTTTTGCACACTAAATATTTTTCTACGAGAGATTTAAGCTATAGCTTTTAGAGACTAAAAATGACATAAAATTCCAATATTAATTCAAATATCACTATGTTATGCTTCATCTAGTGAATAAAAACCCGCTCTTCGATGTTGAACTAGGCAGAGAAAGAAATTAGTAAGCCAATAATGCAAGCGTGTGTCGAGTTGCCGAAAAGAACCCGAGACCTTGACTTGAAAATATTTGGTGACAAAAGTAATGGGAAAGAGCTATAAATATTTTTTCAATGCGACTCTGTTTTAACTGAAGATTGCAGGGAAACACTCTGACTCACTGGTATTTATAACTATTTAATAACAACTCAAGACAGTAACAAAAAGATTTATCAGCTAAAAAAACAATATATTACGTACTTAAGTACTTTTTAATTGGATAATAGGTAAGTTATCTTTCTGACCCTTTGCCCGTGAAAACTTAATTACGCAGTAACGGTTGCTTACTACAGTATCAGGGTTTCCATTTCAAAAAAACAGTATTTGCACGTAACCTTGACATTTAACTTAAATTTATCTGTATGTTCATACTGAACTATATATTTTTACGTTTATTAAATAGGTACGAAAAAGATGTTCAATATTTTTTGGAAGATTAAAATGTAAATAGTAACGAAAAGCAGAAGAAAAGTAATTTTGAATAAAATATTCTCAAGTGTTAGCCAATGTACCAAGGTTTTAAATTCACATAGGCGTGCACATATTTCTTATATATCAAATATAATCATCATCAGCCTTTCTCTGCCCACTGCTGGACATAGGCCTTCCCCAATGCCTTCCACAGAATAAAATCACATATTATACTTAATCATAATACAACACATTTCGTTATAATATTAAACTAAAGTTTAAAGATAAATGATAAACTTTTTTATTTTGCTTATTCCCTCCGTTTAAAAAATAGCATTAAATTAAGCTTCGTCAATTTTGAACT